>JAOQMP010000001.1:23665847-23698796 GCA_027563575.1 Erythroxylum pedicellare
TTTACAACTTAAGTGATGTTCCAACAATGCCCCTTATGCAATCTTACCACCCTAACACTTTAATTCAATTAACCTATATCTTATAATCTCACTCACATTAACATGCTAATTAATTCTAACACAAAATTAATCTAGCAAGACCCCAAAATTAATCTAATCATGCTTATTCATCAAGAAAAAAAATTGAGGGCCAATATGAATCACCTTTGTAAGTCTGGGCTCTTAATTTGCCTTTGCTCATGTTTTTTTATAGTAATTTTTAAGGTTTTGGGGAGATACATGATCTGATACATAACCATGTATTGGATTGTGTATAGCTTGTAATATGCATAATTCATGATTCTAAACAAGTTGAGAGACTTACATAACTATAAAAATAATCGTGTATCCCATAATTATTTTAAATCTTCATTTTATGTTAATTTTTCATCTAAATTCCTCTCCTTTAAGTCCATAGAGGAAATTATAATCTATAAATACCCTTGGACAGATTAAGTACCAAATATACAATAAAAGCATAAATTATAAAGCAAAAATGCATCAAATATGAGGTATAAATATAGTCAAATATGGATCTATCATAAGGAAAATATTTAATTTGTTGGAAGAAGCCTTGCAAAACCCATGAATGTAAGAGGCAAGTTTGTCTTATTGTAATTTTACATAGTTATTCCTCTAGTATATATGTGAAATTTAAAATGCTAGATAACAGTTGGATACATTTGGTTCAACATATCTCCACCTTGATAGGACTTATGAGTTACTTTGTAAATGTTATGTTAGTTTATTATAACCGTATAGCCTATTAATTTCATTTATGATGTCTCTAGATTGCAAATAGACATGGCTATAAACTCCTAGAAAAGAGAGTCTAGGTATGAAATAATGTTCTTCTAAATTTAGCATTTCTCACTAAGAATTAACAGAAGCTTTTTAGTGAGAAACGAAATTGTAAGATATATATGAAAAATTAGTATAACTTTGTATTTTAATGTAATAGAGGGGTCTAAAATTGAAATTAAATTTAGTAAAACTATCTACAATTGAATATAGCCATCAATAACATAAAATTCACCAATGGCTTAGTTGAAAACCACTCGTATAGCTCTAGTCTATAGCTCCAATTTTCTTTAAACGTTTGACCACTTCTCTTTTGCTTCCTATATAACCTAACTCTATATGGCCATTTATACCAACATACAAATTTACCAATATATACTCTTCTATGAATTATTACGAGTCTCTATTGTGTTGAGAAGAACTTAAATGAAGAAGAAAAGTTCAATAAAAAGAACTTATGCAGTAGCAGGATAAAAGTTAAAAACTAAAGTATATAAAATAACCTCATTATATATATTACTTTGGCTTATAGAAGTAACCCTTATTTTTTAGTGTAATAGATAATATAGAAATCACATTTCCCCTAATCCTTTTGAATGGAGTTATAGCTTAAAAACAACTAAAAATAATCAAGTAATTCTTTTTTGCTTCATTGTATAAAGCTACTTAATGGAAAACAATGGCTAACTAATCATGGTAAAACATAAAATTTCAAGTGCTTCAAAAGTATCAAAACATAATTTCCACTTCTAGTTCTATCACTAACAAGCACATTCTTAAATAACTTTAGACCCTAATAATCTAAATGAATATTATCATAAATTTAACAAACATTTTACTTTCAAGTTTAGTTAATACATATAATTTACTTGGAATTTCTGTTAGGTTAGTACTCTAACAATGATTATTTGGAATTTTGAACAGTGGTTGTTATAATTTGATATTGAAATAACAAAATCAAAAGGCAGTAAAAACCTGATTACAGCTAAACCAATGCATGTAATAAGAAGTGATGTTCTTCATAAGTGAGAAATCACAAATTCACTAAATTTTCCTTTTTTCTTTGAAATCAGCAATGTCAAAGTTGAAATGAAAATTGATTGCCACATTAATATATAGCGTAACATAAAAGAGATTGAATTGAAATGGGAGACTAGGATTAAGAATTAAAAAGAGTTGTAGAGGTTATAAGAGTTTGAAGAAATAAAATACCCAAAAATGATAGGAGAATAATGTTACTAATTAAAAAAAATTGTAGAGGTTACAGGAGTTTTAAGAAGAAGGAGACTTAAAAATGGTAGGAAAGTAGTGTTAAGAATTGAAAAGAGTTGTTGAGGTTGCAGTAGCTTATAGAAGAAAGAGACCCAAAAATAGCATGCAACTAGTTTTAAAAAATAAAAATAATTGAAAAGGTTATAGGAGGTTAAAGAAGAAGGAGATCTAATAATGATAGGAAGCCACTATTAAGAATAAAAAAGAATTGTTTATGAGTTTTAAGAATAATTTATTTCCTTAAAATTTTAAGTTCATCAATTCTCCTCTAAAATAAAGAAAAGTAATGAAATTTTGCACAATATTAAATTGAGTTTCACAATGAAATATCTAAGTAAAGATATAATTTATCAAAAAATTTCATGAAAATAATAATTTGAATTAAATATCAATAAAGAAAATTATACAAAGAAAACTATTGAAATAAATTGTATTTCTCAATGATGAGTCAAATATGCATCTTTAATTAGTTGAATACTTAGTTGAGTGTGATGGTTAACTTACAAAATGTCCAATGTAAAAGTGAAGTGTCAGTAGGCTTAATATAAATTCCAAAAAGGAAATAAACAAAAAAAATTAGAGTGGTTTATATACAAGAAATTAAACCATATCTTTATATATATATATCACTCCTCTTAAATAAAAATTTATAAAATTTAATATTAAAGCCTTCTAAAATCAGATAGAAAAATAGTTGTAAGAAGTCGCACCCCACCTACTTAAAGAAAAGGAACTAAGGAAGATAGAATTTTAAATGAAAAGTGTTAAAATTCTTCAAATAGATTTATAAGTTTAATCTTTTATAAGATAGAGAAAGCATTATAATATATTAGCTTAAGCAGTTACTAATTTCCTAATTTGATTTGTTGATGGAATTTGAAGTTAAAGAAAATAACAAAAATAAAAGAAATTCTTTTACTAAAACACAATTTGGGCATTATTCTGGAACATAATGGAGGAATTACCAAATTTTAAATGCATAAAAATTTTAAAATAAAATTATATTTTGTTGGTCTTAAATAACACATAAATATGTATTCATTTTTTTTCTATTTGACATATGAATAAAAAATTGCTTCTCTAATAAATAGTTAGTGACAATTTGATCAATGATAATTACATAACAATCATAACAATAATAGAAAAGAGTAGAAAAAAGATGTAATCTATTTTTAGTGGTTCAGCCAAACCATTGACCTACATTCACTTTCTAAGTTCTACTTGAGAATTCACTTTTTATTCCTTTAATGAGTAAAGAAAAATTTCTGATACAATATCTTCTTTATTATAGGTAAAGATAAACCTTTACAATCATCTTGTTTTATCATATATGAAGAGGAATCCTTTTCAAATATGGCTTAAATTCAAGAGAAAGCCTTAAAAAAATGTATATCAGCAAGTTTGTTAATTGTTGTAAAGGGATTAGACAAGGTGATCCCATATCACCTTATCTTTTTTCCTTGGTGATGGAGACTTTTAGCAAATTAATATAGAGAGTTATGGAAGGGAGTAAAGGACTTAAATTTTATTCCAAGCGTAGAAGGCTCAAACTATCACACTTGTGTTTTATTGATGACCTCATAATAATCTCCAAGGCTAATCTCCTTTCATTCTTAGTTCTTATAAAAGTCCTTAAGATGTTCAGTAGGATGTCTGGACTTCAGGTTAATTATGCCAAAAGTGGTTTTTTTTGTCCCTAATAGCCTTGAATTTGGAATCCACTTAGTATCCATTACTGGTTTCAACAAATAGTAGTTTTTTTGTCATATATCTTAGGATTCCTATTACGGATTCTAGATTGATTTCAAAGGACTATGCTTGCTTAAGTGACAAGATCAATCTCAAGATAGCTTCATGACATGTTAGAAACCTCTTTATAGCTAGAATATCACAACTTATTATATCCATCCTTAGTTCTATTAGTGTGTGTTGGGCTACTCATATTGCTTTTCCCTCAAAGATCATCAAAAAAATTAACAAAGTTCTTAGTAAGTTCTTATGGACTAGAGGTAAAGGAAATCCTTGTAAAGTGAAAATGAAATGGGGGGATGTTTGGTTAACCAGATGTAAAAGTGGTCTCGGTATTATTTCTCTTAAATCTTTCAAAATTGTTCTACTCATCAAAAGATTATAGAGGTTGCTCACTGATAAGTAGTCATTTTAGTGCAGATAGATCCGAACTTATCACTTAAACTACACATATATTTTACAATAAATCTAAAGGAAGACGAGATGTCTAATATGTCTTTATTCTAAGCATGATTACATAACTAAGAAACAATAAGATCTATTTTATTTTAAAAGTGTTGAATATCAATTCTAATGATTCAATGGATGTATATTAATGTAAATATTGCTTTATAAAGGCAATCCTAACATATTTTACAATTTGTGGTTGAATTTACCAGTTATGCTATTATTTGATAGAATAAATTATTAACCAATAGTAGGAAGAATGGCGAGAGACTCGTAGAGACGTGGAATGAGATGAAGGCGATTAAGATAAAGCGATTTGCACTAAGTCATAAATATAAAATGTTATACCAAAAGCTTTTTTGAAAAAATAAAATGAATCAAATAAGAAAGGAGTTCAATACAACCATAATCCTACTAACAGGATATCAATAAATAGACTAAACAACATTGACACTAAAGAAACGTCACCGTGAACAAAACCAACTTATGTATTCTCGAAACTTCCTAAACGAGTTAACAAAAAAAAACCCTTTCAAAGTTTAACGAGAAGTTTCCAAATTAAGGCTCCAAAGTCTCTATCGTCAACATCTCTAGATGGTTATGGAGGTAAGATCTTTCTGGTTTGATCCTCGTAACTTCGTCTTCTCTTTTCTTCTTCACTCGTTTTTTCTTCTTAGGAATATTCGAAGGGTCTTCCTATGTGTTTGATCTCCGACTACTATCTCGTTTATCCCAACTACGTGTCTTCAGCACCCACGAAGGATCTAACATATATATCTCATGGAGGAGGGACTCCATAAGGTAAGAACCCAACTTTAGAATCCTATAGAACTATTGTAGATTTGGTATCTGGCTAGATTAAGATGTAAAAATTTATTGCTTTACGTACTGGGTATTATTGGATTCTCGTTAAAGTCTCCAAAAAATTGCTAGTCTCTGGCTGCATTTATTCTCCAACTGGTTTATCACCAGTTGCTCTCTAATATTATTAGAGATTATTTTTGTGAGGGCAAGTATGTCTCTTTCCCTTTCCACAAATCTTCTGTTATTCCTCTCTCGCTAGATCTCCTGGATACATGTTGTAAAGGTTACCATGTAAACATCCTTGTCATTACTAAATTGAGGCTCTAAAGGTATAGAGGACTACCACAAAGAGATGGATATTACCATGATTTGGTAAAATGTGATAGAGGATAGAGAAGCTATAATCACATAGCTTTTAAGTAGTTTGAATAAAGATATAACTAATGTAATGAAGTTGTTATATTATATAGAGTTGGAGGACATGGTACATATAGCTATAAGGTGTAAAGGTAACTTAAGAGGAATGGGGTAGCTAGGTACGCTACATAACCAAACATTTTATAAAGGCAAAGGAAAAGAGAAGGTGGATAGGAATTCATCCAAAAATAAAGTCGAGGTTATCAAGACTAAAGAAGATCCTTCCAAAAAGGAAAATTGAAAAATTAATTCCCAACTCTCTAAATATCATTATAGTAAGTGTTTGCATTTTTTAGGAATAATATATATAGGTTTGCAATTCCTTAATAAGAAAGCTATGCTATTGAGGTATGATGATGATGTAGTGGAAACATATAGTAATTCAAATGATAGTAACTCCACATTCCCAATTAAAAGCACATATGATAATGATGGATGGGTATCTAGTAAAGGGAGAAGCATTAGTGGAAGTAGAGCATTAAGTGCTCTAGTGATGAAGGATGATATGGAGCTATAAAGCTAAAATATCTTTCATACAAGATATGGTATGAGAAATAACATATGTAGCATACTGATTAAATGAGCGATCTGCACTAATACAATGTTCGATTAAGTGAGGTTCTTACTCATAATTTTGATAATAAAAAGATATATTACTACTAATGCTCTTATCTATGGTGGTATTAGTAAGTTAATTTTTGAAAAACATAATTTAATGGAAGGGTAAAGTGAGTAAGGGAGTCAATTAAATCAATTTATTAATCAAAGGAGAATCAATATGAGAAAATTCCAGCATATATGCAATTTAAGAGAGCTTTAAAGAAATTTAGTGAAAATTTTTAAAATAAGAAGGGATAAACCCTATTAAGATTTCAATCAATCATTGCAATCCCTCTTATTATCTTATCTCATTAATTTTAATTAATTAAGGGGCTCATTCATTATTTGATCGTTTGCAATTAGATCATTGATGTAAGCTAAATAAACAACATGATTATTATAACATTATACTTATGTTTTTAGACATCTTCAGAAGATATTGACAAGTATGTTTTATAGTATGTCTTCTAGGTTGAAAAGTGTGTTTTTAAGTGTTTTCTTAAGTGTTAATCATATATTTAGGACTTAGATTTATGTCTTTATTTTTTTTAGCGTGTTTTGTTTGATTATTGTTGATTATAGAAAGAATCTAATCTTAATGCATGCTTTATGAGATATTTAATATGTTCTAGTGATGATTGGAGAAAGGAAATTTCAAGAAAAGATGAAGAAGCTCAAAAAAGGAAGCTGTCACAATTGTGCACCATACACGATCATGGAGGATGTATGCTGGACACTTAAAGGCTCTTTGTCAAGATTGTCCATCCATGGACGATCGTGATAGAGAGTGCATAGAGTAGCTAATGTCCATGATTGTGCAAATTCCATAATTATAGGCTATGAAATTTTTATATCTTTCATGATTCGGGATTATTTTTGGAAAAGAAAAGGTGCAAAAACCCTAAAAGGATCAAAAAGTATAAAATGGAAAGAAAAAAAACACAAAAGAGGTGGCTCAAAGCTCCAAATATGAGATTAAAGAGAGATTCCTAAAGAAAAAAAGCTACGTACTTTTCCAACTATAAGATAGAGAAGAGAAAACATCTAGAATTCAAACTTGTATTATTTTCTTTTCTTTCCTTATTATTGTTAAATGTTAATGATGAATCAATTTGAATTATAGTTTTAGTTATAAATTGATAAATTTGTTTTAGGGGATACTCTTGAATTGTTTGTTAAACTTTACATTCTTGATTTAACAGAGATATACTTGTGATGTTTGAAGTTTTATATTTAATATTAATTGAGATATTAGATTAAATTATCTATGTTGTGTTGTACAGCAAGAGTTAGTATCATAATAAAACTATAAACATGAGATTAATAGGCAATTAAAGAGAGATATTAATTTTTTATTAGTTACCCTTAGGATAGCTTCAAATCTAATTAAATAGTTAGGAAGAGTTTTTATAGATTGAGAGATCACAATTCAGTTATAATATATTTTAATTGGGATTACTTGGTTAGATCTCTAAAGAGGATAATCATTACTATAGATATCTAGGTCCAGTATTATTAAATTATGAAGCTGAAGTGAGAAAAAAGGGATAGAAGTAATTCCGAATTTTTCCTCATTGATTAATCAACAAATTCACTGCTGTATTTTTAATTACTAAATTATCAATTTTCTTTAGTTTGTTTTATTCTATAATTATCATATTATTAACTTTAAACAAAGTGTTACAGTAATTGTTAGGTGACTAATATATTCCTCATAAGAACCATACTTTTTTATACTATAATATACTATTTGTATACTTGTAATATAGATAAGTTTAAATTAAACTTTAACAAGTATTTTTTTCGCTATTGTCAATGATTGATAATTTAGCATATAGCACAGTTTTAGTTACTTTGATTTAAGGATTTTAACACTTTCTATTGTGAGATTATAGGTGCATGAACATAAGAGAAACTGGGAGGTAAAGTTAACTCTTAGATACACAGGTTTCTGACATCATCAATTAAGAGAGGGAGATTCAAAAAGCAAGATGTCAAAAAGCTATTAAGAGAATAATGGTAGAAGAAGGGAACTAAGGAGGATATAAAAGAACCGTCATGGACTTTATATAGCTAGGTTTCAATGCTAACCAACCAGGGATTACAAGACTATCAGTGCAAATAAATAATTTTGAGATTAAACCAACTCTGTTAAAAATGTTTCAAACTAATGTTCAGTTTTATATACTAGCTAATGAGGATCCTAATGCTCATTTGGCCAATTTCTTATAGATATGTGAAACATTTAGGTATAATGGGTTATCAGAGGATGCAGCCAAGGTGAGTTGATTCCCATTCAAACTTAAAGATCGAGCCAAGGTGTAGTTAAATTTTCTTAGTCCAGAGAACATGATGACATGGGAGCAGTTAGTAGAATCCTTTTTGTCTAATAACTTCTCCTTAACAAAGACCACAAAGATCATAAAAGAGATTAAAAAAAATTTTAGCAAAGTGAAAGGCAATCACTGTACGAAACATGGGAAAGATGCAATAAGTTACAATAGAGCTACCCACACTACAACTTACCTAAAGAGTTCCTTTGGCAAACCTTCAATAATGGGTAAATCTACCCACTAGAGGTACCATTGATGTAGTTATTAGAGTTCATACTTGGCCAAGTAAATAAATAGCCTGAAAGCCACTTCTTCTAGCCCATTTAAAGCAATAAAGGCCTTATTATAGCTAATTGCTTCTTAAAAGAGAGCAACAATATGTAGTACAAGAGCAACAATATGCAGTACAAAGTACTTTATAAGCTCTATATCAACAAGAAGAAATAATAACATTATTAAGGTGTTGCTATATGATACAGGTTGGAAACATTATGAACAAAAGAGTAAGAAAAGGGTTACATTTAACTACATTAGTAAGTAGTATGGAGCTGAAACTCGACTAAGAGAGATACCATAAGAGGTGATTACAAGAATCAAGAAAGGTAATGAAGAGAACAAAATCCAGCTAATTAAGGAATTTACAAGGGATGAAATAAAGGATGTTTTCTTTTCTATAAACCCTAATAAATCCTAGGACTAGACGAATATAATGGAATATTTTTTAAAAAAAAATTGGGACATATTGGGAGAAGAGGTTATAGAAGTAGTGTAAGAGTTTTTCCCAAAAAAATCATCCTCAAGGAGCAGAATAAGACATATATATCTCTCATCCCTAAATAAAGCAATGCAGAAAGACTAAAGCAATTTAAACCTATCACTTACTACAACTTCCTATACAAAATAATCATAAAGATTTTAGAAAATAGGTTAAAAACAAGCTTGCCAAAAATAATCATTCCTAAGCCAGATGCTTTTATAAAGGGGAGGTCAGTAAGTATCAACATCCTCCTTTGCCTAGATTTACTGGAAGGTTGCAATTTAAAGAGGAAAATGAAAAACTACGTAATCAAAATGGATTTATCCAAGGCATATGATTTTGTCAAATGGAATTTCCTCTTTAATGCCATAAAAGCAACAAATTTTGTAGAGTTATTTAGAGATTGGGTAAAGGAGTGTGTAACTCCTACTTTTATGCTATTTTAGTGAATAAGGAACCTACCAAACTGATAAATGATAGGAGAGGACTTAGGCAAAGATATCCTCAATCCCTTTACCTATTTGTACTTTGCATGAAGGCCCTAACTACTCTCCTTGCTAGGAAGACAAAAACACATCATAAATTCCAATACCACTATAGATGCGAAGTTATGAGGCTAACCCACTTACCTTTTCCAGATGACCTACTATTGTTTTGTAATGCTGAAAGAAATTCTAGTCATACACTTGTGCACTCCATGGAGGAATTCTAAGAGATATCAGGGCTAAGGTATAACCCTATAAAGAGTTGTTATTATTTATCAAGCAACTCTAATAGTGAGGCAGCTTACAAAGTAAGAGAAACGGGGTGAAACAAGGGAATTTACCATTCAAGTACTTAGAAGTCCCAATTTCACAAAGAAGAATAAGTGTAGTTAATTGTAAACTATTGCTAAAGTCTATTCATGGAAGGATAGATCAATGGAGTAATAGGTTCCTAAGTTAAGGAAGTAGGCTTCAACTAATATAATCAATTCTGAGTAATGTTACAAACTGTTGGCTCAAACTTTTTTCTATATCTAAGAGTATACTCAAGGAAGTAGACAGGAAATTATGAATTTCCTATGGAATGACTCGAATCAAGGAAGAAGTAAAGCAAAGATAAGTTGGAGTAGAATTTGTAGACCAAAGGATTAGAGGGGTTTGGGAATACATTCATCAAGGGTGATTGATAGAGTATGTATGGATAAAAACCTATGGTGGTTGTCAAGCAAAAAGGAGGATTTATGGGTGAAATGGATACGCAATTTTTTTAGTAAAAATGACAGCATATGAACATTGAAGCATAAATAGGACATGTTAGAGATACTCAAGGAAATCCTAAACATAAAACAGTAAATGCAAAGCTTAATGTTCCATAAAATTGGAGATGATAATAGATAAATTTTTGGTATGACTACTAGCATTATAGGGAATCCCTATACAAAGTGGAAGAACTATAACGTTTAAAACTAGTGGTGAATCCTAGAATAAGAGTGAGCATTCTAATTAAAAACAATCCATGGATATGGCCATACCACATCAGCAATAATAATGAAATCACACTGGATCAAGTACTAAGATGCCAATAGAAGGATCAAGATGAAATCAAATGGATAGCTAATAAATCTAGAGAGTTCATCACTAAAGTTTGCAAACTCCTTTTACAGAAAGAACAACAACCAATAGTGAGATCGAAAAAACTGGTGTGGAAAATAGATATTAGACCAACACGTTCATTTATATTATGGATGGGGATAAATGATGCCTTAAATATGAAGGACAAACATAAGATCACCATTAATTCACTAAACTCTAAACTTTGTAATATAGAGTAGGAAAGTTTGGAACATATCATGATTAATTGCATATACACAAGAGAAAATCTGGAGAGACTTTCTAGCAATTCTGAATATCTATAAATCAGCAAACTCTTGGGAGGAGATAATCGATAGTCAACTGGTTAGTAAACATCAAGATGAAAAATCAAGTGCATTATAAAGCACTCAAGATTAGCTAGGCTTTAATGGTTTATCGTATCTAAAAAGAAAGGAATTATAGGATTTTTAGGCAACAAAGTAGCTGGTTTTTCAAAAGATCACTCTTCAAACCCAACTAACCAGTTTAGCTACGGATAGCAGCTAACCAGTTTAGAAGGGCACTTGAGTAAACCAAGTGGACTAAGTTGATTACTAGGAACTATAAGACCATATAATATATATTTTTTGTACTATTCTATATCTTCTGCCTCCTTTGATTATATGTAATAATTTATTAATGAAATCTTTTACCTTTTGATATATAATATGTAATAACTTAATTACATAGGATCACAATTTAGTTGAGTTGGTAAAAATCCTTATTCAAACACTTATACTCTTAGGTTAAAAACCACACAAATTTTTCTTAGTCTAACAATACAGTAAACTGAATTAAAGCATAAGGCCTACTAGAATTTTGGCAAGATAGGCTTGGTTCATTAAAATTAAAGCTGGATAAGTTAATGGATGTGTTGAATTCCAAGTTCACAAGCCATTATAAGAGCCAAAAGAGGATGGAAGCTAAGTTTGACAAAATTAAGAAGAATCATGCTTTTTCCATCCATAATTTAGAGGTTTAAGTGGGCCAATCAGCTAATGCATTATCTATATGAAGTGTAGGGAGTCTCCAAAGCAACATGGAGCATAATTCAAGGGAGCAACTGAGCACCAACACACTTAGAAGTGGGAAAGAGTTAGAAGAACCAGCTAAGAAGAAGGTTAAATCCCACCAAGAAAGAAGCCAAGAGAAAGAACATAAAGAGGAAGATAAGAAGGATGAGCCACCATATGTTCCACTACCTCCATATGTTCCTAAGATTTAATTCCCATAAAGGTTAAAGAAGAATCAAATGGATGCAATTTGCAAAGTTTTTGAAAAGTTTAAGAAATTGCAAACTAGCTTGTTCTTTGTGAATGCCCTAGAGAACATACCCAAATACGTGAAGTTCTTTAAAGATATCTTATCAAACAAGCAGAACTGGGAGGACAACCAAATGGTCTCCCTGATGGAGAATTTTTGTTCCATAATTACCATCCATATGCCCTCAAAATTTAAAGATCTAGGGAGTTTTACTATACCATATGTAATTGGGAATTTAGAACTTGCTAAATGTTTATATGACTTAGGTGCAAGTATTAATCTTATGACTTTGTCTATTATTAGGAAATTAGAGTTAGTAGATGGGAAGCCAACTTTTATGCTTATTCAGTTAGCAGATTATTCAATAAGGAAACCATTTGGTGTGGTGGAGGACATGATAGTCAAAGTGGACAAGTTTACTATTCTTCTGGATTTGGTAGTGTTAAACTTTAAAGAGGGTCGAAACTATCCACTTATTTTTAGTAGACCGTTCATGAATATAGGAAGATTGTTGGTCGATGTCCATAAAGGGAAAATAATTCTTTGGATTGGTTACTAACAAGTTGAGTTCAATATAAATATAGTCTTGAATAATCCGAGAGAGGGAAACTCTTATATGAAAATTGATATAGTGGATGAGTGTATAAAAGAGAAAGAGGAGAGCTATAGAGAATAAGCTAATGTTTAGGATGATGGAGAACTAGAGAAGGATGATTTGGGTGAAAAATCAAGGAAAAAGATCTTAGTGAGGAAGGAATCAACCAAGCCACCCTTCGTCAAGAAAGCACCCACTCTAAAGTTGAAATGTTTACCCACACACCTTAGATATATCTTTCTATATAAGGTTCATACCATACCCGTCATAATTTCAAGCAAACTATATGGGCAAAAAGAAAAGAGAGAGCAATTAGGAAGAGAATGAGAGTTATGGGATAGAAAATTTTAGATATAAGAAGCATAAGTCCTAATGTGATGATGTGTAGGACCTTAACATTCAAAAAAGGAGTTAATTGAAAAATTAAGCTGGAATGGTCAAGCTAATCACCTTAAATTTAGCATGTTATGTTTTAGGTAGGTTTTTTGTAATTTTATAGGCATTTGTTGCCTTATTTTATGATTTCCTAGTAATTTTGATTGATGGATGTTCATGGCATGAAGGTGCCCAAGTTCCTTATCCGACACCATCATCACCACAATCCCCATAAGTAGTCTTGCCCTTATCTTTTATTTCTTTTATTTTTTGTTTCTCACATTAGTTTTGTGTTTGTATTTAATTGTGTGTTGTTTTCTACATTGAGAACATTATGTTCAAGTGTGGAGACGTATACGCATTTGCATGATCAATTATATGTAACTTTGCATTGCATTTGCATTTGCATTGTTTGTAATTGTTGCATAATTTTGCATTGTGTAATTGTGTGAATATGTCAATAGCATGAATTTGAAAGGAATTAGCTTAACTATGAACATGATCATTTAAATTGTGATGAAACATTAGCTTATGAAATTTGAGTTTTACGAATTTTTGAGGTGGATATTTATGACACTTGTTTGGATGGATATTTATGACACTTGTTTGGATGCACTTATAATTAATAGGCAATTAAATTGGTAGGCATCATTAGTATCCTTTCATGGGAGTGATTGACTAGGAAGAAATATAACTAAAATGTGTTGAATAAATGTTTTAAATAAATTTTCTATTTGGCTAACATTTTTTAAAAACATTTGGGGTTAAGAATAGAGTTGGTAGTTAGTTGTGAGTTGTGATATAGCTAAGTAACTAGGGGCATTCACGATAAAATATTTGTCTGCTTGGTTGACATTTATGACAAAATGTTTACCTTTGCATCAAAAGACTAGGTTATCGTTAAATAAATCTAAAAATATTGTGTTTTCAATAAAAGTTATTGATCTTTTTGTTAAATGTCAAAAAATTAATAAACAAGCATTTTGTTTTGAGTTGTTTTCCAAATTGAGGAAAATTGTTATTCAAGTATTGTGATATATTTGCACTTGCATATCATCCAATATTAAAGAAAACTCCCAACTTACAATCCAAACCACCTTAAGAAAGACAAATTCATTTGGACTAAAAACTCTTTAAGCAAACTCACAAACAAAATCATATTGCAACATTTACGACCTCCTGGCCAATCCCTTTACTAAATAAGTGAATTTACTAAATTATTACACTTACAATATTTTGCTATGAACTGCAGCAAAAGTAACTAAAAGTTGCAAGGAGCATAAACTAAAAGATAGCAAGATTTGTTTGGATTAGTTTGTGCTTACTTGGATCAAGTTCAGTGAAAGTGGCACTTCTCTGAAGTTCCGAGATCCACCTCCAGTGCTTGAACTTCTGGAAGTATCTGTTGAAGGCAAAAGATGCATGGTTTGTCAAAGTGTTTCCTAAATAGCAACTTTGATTCTCTTGTATCTGACTGCAATATAGACGCCATTATGTACAGACCAGTCCAAGGCTCGCTGCAACTAGGCATCTAGAGTTTACTCATCTGCGACGCACCATTGGTCCAATTCCCCATCTGATCAACATGGTTTTTTGGATTGGCAAAGGGACAATGGAATTGGAAATTAGACCATATTCAAGATAAAACAGGAAAAATGTCTGGAAGTGAACCAATAGGTATAAACATTCTCAAAGAGATCAGAAGATCTATATATACTACTTAATTATTCTTGAGTTTTATTTCCATGAGAAGCACAGCAAGCGTTAGCCATAGGCAAGCTATTGACATATTTCTGACCCGTAGAGTGAGAGAGAGAGAGAAAGGAGTTAGAATAGTGGAGCGATCTAGTGCAAATGCAATATGGTTAATTATTGAGAAATCGGGTCAGGATCTGATTTGAATCGCACCAGAATAATCACGAAAGTTTTTTGTCACTTTTGATTTCCCAAAAACCAAGATCTATTTAATTCTATAAAATGATTAACACAAATCATAAGAAAGTGGAAATTTAATTCGTACCTTATTTCGAAACTTGATTTTTATCTTGTTGTATCCTTCAAACCGTTTCCAAAATCGATCCGTCTCAGCCACCGTAGCCGCACAAGTGTCTGGCCTCTAACGGTATCTACAGAATAAGTTGAGAGAATTCTGTAACTCTGACAGAGAGGGTTAAGCATGAAGTTCTAGCTCTATAGAGCTCAAGCCTATTTATAATAAGCTTTGAACGTTTTAGCAATTTAATTGAAATTAAATATAATTTCAATTAAACTTTAATTCTTTGTAATTCTAATTAAACACCAATTATGCCCAAATAAAATTCAATATCTTATATTGATCCTTATTTATTAAGTATCTCATATTTAATCATAAAATTTCTCGAACTTTACAATCAAGTTCAACTTGTTTAAATTAACTTTGTCCTCTCTAACCTTTTCTATATATGAGACCCATTAGGATCCCAAATATATTAGCAATAATTATAAATTCTAATTCTAATTCATAATTAGAATTAGATAAATTAAAAATTCTTTTAATTTATCTTTAATTCTTCAATTAAACAATTTATAATCATAGATGAAGATTGGCATCTAGCAACGCATCATGACTACCCAAATATTCAGGAATGTCAAAGTGGTTTTGACTAACCTTTCCGTGCATGATTTTCCTGTATAATTCAATCCTTGCATCATACAATTTTTCAATTAGACATAAAGCAGGGAATTAATATCTACTCTATTTTGAGTCCAATTATATTAGTTCTCTGCCATTAGCTATTGATTCAATTAATGATGTTTGTAAACTATTTACAAAATATCATTCCATCTTGACCAAGGATTTCCCGAATCAATATTAATCGAGAACAACGGAACATTCTTCCTAATTATTTTAGGGTGATAAATCCTATCTTGATCATTCAACTATTTCCATATAGTTTATGCTACATCCAATGAATACCCATTTAACGACCTCTGATAAAATGGATCATAAGTAGTATCAAAACATAGCAATCCTCATACAAGATAACTCTGATGACCTCAAGTCAAAGGATCACCTATACAATCATCACAATGAGAATTCCATAGACATACAAGTAATGTTCCAAATGGATTTCTCGTATTGGGTCTGTTCAGTGAACTTGTTCTCTAGCAAGCACCCACAGGTTTGTTTAAGTATCTCTATACTTTAGCCTATGAGATCGACTACTTCCTTCATAAGGAAAAAACAAAACGTGTGCTAGTCTTTTTCCGTTCTATTAATGTCCAATCTTAATAGAACAATGACTAGGAACATTTAGGAATAATACATAAATGCAATATGAATCTCATAATTATAATCTCATTATAATTTCATTTACAATGTACAATTATCCCATGGACTTTATCATATACATCTAAACATGTACAAGATAAAGAATGCCTTTTAAATAGTTTGTCACTAAACTACAACTAAAGCGATTGACTGTAGGGCATAAACCAACACTCTTGCCATTGTGCTGGGGAACCAACTAAATTTCATTTTTCAAATATCATATTTCCAAGCATCCTTAGTATATTAGCATTGGAAAACATATTAGGTATACATTCTTTGAGCAGACTTGCAGAGCACACACCAATTAGGCATTAGCAGGAATTTTCTTAGCCTCTCTGCAGTCAACCACGAGGTAACAAATATTTGCACCACACAATTCTGTTCGAGTGGGCTTCTATCATGATGTCTTGAAAGATTGGTCTACATTATATGTTTATAAACAGTAAACACGACAAATGTGGTGAGTTTCCATGACACCTTGTCCTTTTCATTAATGTTGAGACTAATGTTGTTCAAAAACGAGTTGACATTGAATGGGACAACGTTGTGTATTGCTTCTTTTTCCTCCATGGCCATAGCAGCCGTACAATTCTCTCTAGCTACCACACGTAGCTACTGGAATTTTTATCATCTTTTCTTTATTTGTTGAGCCGTGTAACTTTTCATAGATAATAATGATAATTACTTATTTTTAAAAATTGTTATTGGTAGAACTATAATTATTATAGGAAGAGTTTTAACTCCAAACAACTGCATTTTTATTAAGAAATCATTTATGATTGAAAATTCTTATTCTAAGTTGATTCGATCAATAAATTGAATGGTTTTAAAAATGTAGAACAAATTTTACAAGAGAAAACTTATTATAATGTCATGCACATCCTTTACAATTTGACTAATTCTTAAAAACTCCAAGAATTGTTGACATGAAAAAGTCATAATATTTTATTAAATTGATGCCAAATCTTTTTATTTATTTTTGTTTATCTTCATGTGTTAGCTTCAAATTTTTAAAGAAAAAGTTAAAGTATGATGGGTTTTTAGAACATGAAGAGAATTTTTAAATAATGAATTAAAATAAATAAGATTTTCCATGTCTTTACTTTTCATTTTTATTCACTATAATATTTATTATTGGTCTCTATGACAAATATCCATCCTTTTTAGTCTATTTTATCAACTTTTTATATCTTCTATTTTATTTTATTCTTCTTCATTTATTATATTATTATTACTACTATCACTATTATATTTAGTAAACAAATATCGTAATATAACGTATGAAATATTCTTCTTAATTACTTTAAGCTAATGAATACTATATTGATCACTTAACTATCTACATAGTTCATGATATATTCAATAGCTATTGATTGAACTACCTTGATAAAGAAAGGTCATAAGTAGTATCAAAATATAACAATCCCTATATGAGATACTTTAAAAAACTTAAGTCAAATAATCATTTATATAATCTTAGAATGAGAATTCCTATAAACATATAAATAACATTCCAAATAAAATTCTTATATGGGGCTAGTTTAGTGAACTTGTTCTATAATAAGGACCCACATGTTTATTTAAGTATCTTCATACTTTAGTTTATGAGATTGAGTTCTTCCTTTGTAAGCAAGAAACATAATATATGCTAGTCTATAAGTTTTGTTAATGTCCAATCTCAATAGAAAATCGATTAGGAACAATTTAACTATTAATGATAAATTTTAAAATAAATTAAAGAGTTAACAGAGTGTACATATGCACAATAATTTTACTTTTGTTTAAAATATTATATATACACTAATGGTTATTAGTAAAATAATTCATATGCATTATAGTCAACACAATTATATATGAAGTTGATACTATCTAATTAATAATTAAATGATGTTGTATTTACTTACTTAAAATTGATGTTAATACTCCCACCTCTTTGCCTAGTGTTGAACAAAATTTATATATAATAAAACTCTCAACACCCTCAATTATACGGATCGTAATTTGTAGTATTGAAAGGTACCAGTCCTACGAGGAAGTAGCTAAAATGAATTGAACTTAATTTTGTCTAAGGTAATAAAACATGGTATGAGTGAATAATAATAATAGAAATTAAAATAATTAAATAAAATCAAGCAAATAACAAATAATAAGTGAGCTGCCAAATTAATGTAAGGTTGATCAAGGATGAATGATTAAGATTTATTATTTCATTATTTTGCTTCCTTAACTATTATTGAAACTCTCTCTTAATACCTAATCAATTAATCTTTATTGATTAACCATAATTGAATTCGAAAATTTTAGATTTTGCAACTTTTCGATTCATAAAACCTTCTTAATGTTTTCACTAGATCTAACGTTGTCTATTAGATAACCAAGTTCTCACATAAGATCTCTCTTCAAATGATAGTTGATTTGATAATTGCGTAACTTATTACACTACCAACTCTCGTTGATGAATTCAATCAGATTAATTTTGACTTATTCTCTTGATTTATTGTCAAAGTATGAAATGCACAATTATCAGAATACCAAAATTTTGTTTGAATTAATAAAATCAAGTTAATAAAATAAATTTGGAATGAACCCTAATCTAGCAATTAGGACATCATAAACGTAGCATAAGTATGAGGAAATAACAAAAGGGAAAGAAAGAAAAATGTTGTTTAGAGCTTGATTTGGAAAACTAAAAATTTGGATATCCTTTTCTATCTTCCTTGTTTGATCCCCTTTTGTAAGATGAAGGCTACATTTCTTTGTCTTTCACGTTCCTAAATAGTAGTTTAGGTTCTTAGGGTTGTTTTCACAATTTCTCCACTTAATTTAGTTTCAAAATAGCCCCAAAATTTCAAAAGATCAAAGAAACTTGCCTGTTGGAAAATCTAAATTTTCTTGAAATTGTTGTTTGACAAATACACGGTCATGCACAAAACCTTGCATCACCAAAATTGCTGAAAATAACAAATTTGCACAGCCTAAGAGATGTGCTCAGGATGAAGCACCGCTTCTATGCATTGAATCTTCATTTTGTGCCATGTTTCATCTGAATTCTTCCCTCTTAATTAAACAAGATCTAAGGAAAAACCGGGGTTAACAGAGATTATTGTTAACCTATGATTAATAGTTGCTAAGAAATGTGTAAGAACAACAATGCAATGAAATATGTTCAACCGTGTGCAGGCTGATATTGAACCGATGACCAGGTCCTTAACAAATTCATCACTTTCGTCATTTTTAGGTTGTTTGATTTAATTTGCTTTTATTATTTTAGTTTCATTTTATTTTCTTATTTGAAAACAAACAAACCCCCATAACCTAAACACCAATTCTTTTCATTTCAAAATATTTACATACACTCTCTATGGGATCGACTTAGACTCTCCATGCTATAGTTGTAGGTCTAGTTATTTTAATTAGTTTTACGAGGCGCTACGTCAATTATTTGTTGTTAAAGAAACTTAAAATGGTATGTCTATTGGAAACCAGAGTGAAGGAGAGAATATAAAGCATTGATCATGGTTGTTTGATAAGGACCAGAAGCAGATGGTGAATTAGCATTATACCATTAACTTCTAGAATTATGTTTTGGAACAAATGCGTAATACAATGGTTTTGTAATAATTGGACACAAGTTATACCAGTGGAGAAGCAAATCAAATTTAAACAAAAGTGAGGCAACATTTTATTCAAAATGGTGCTCAGTAATGAAACTTATTTTCTTTAGGAGTAAAAGAACAGGCGAATTTTTTAGTATATAAAGACTAAAGTTCAAGACCAATGGCAAAACTTCTTTATGAAAATAAGAGAACTTATTCTTACAAAAAGGATAGTTGAGGAAATGAGTTCCAATTTTGCTCATTGTTAGCAAGTGACCATATAATAAGTGAAGATCAGCTAAAGTGAGGGGCAAATCAGGCATGCTCCCACAAGAACCTAGAATATAATGGATTGAATACATCTAAAAATTAAAAATTTCCTTGTAGTTGTTGGTTTCAAGCCTTACGTTCTTATTGTAACTTTATATGTATTAATATCTTTTAACTCATAACTTTTCATGTTGATTATTATACATTTATTTTAATTTTTTAAAAAATAAAAATCCAAATTAGAGTCATGACATTGTATAGACACAATATTGTAACTATTAAAAGTTAACTGTCTACATAGAGCAATGAATTATTTTGATGGTTCTTTCATAACTTGGAAGACTAACTAAAGACAGGTTCCATGGCTCTGCTGATTACATATGTATTGTCTATAATTTACCACTAGATACTCTTTACTTCTAATGCCACTTCACAAACTCTATTTGGTTTAGGATTCAATATCTCTTAAATGTATATTGTGTAGAGTCATAATAGGAGAATATACTAAAATACGCAGATAATCAAACTAGAACGAAACTAGTTTATGTTTGTCTTAGAATTGCATTTCCGCTGCTCCATTTTCTCTATCTGGAGAGAAAGGAATTATAGAATGTTCAGAGGAACTTCAATGGAAAAGCATGCCTTAGCTCACAAGATCATTTGATGGATTAGAGAAATCCTAATAGCTCCTAAAGCCTATGAAGAGGTCATCCTCTCAGTGAGGGAAGTATGGAACCTAAAAGGAGAACTTCCTATATGAGTTATATTCAAAACTAGGCTGGGGAAATTGACAGCTAATATACTTAGCTGTTTGTAATTAGATTCATGTGCTAAAAGATGTTTTGATGGTTCAAGCTTTGAATCATCTTTGTATTGATGCCCATGTATAGGATTAGTTAATAAAATTATTTAATTTTAAAAGATATTTAGGGTTATTTTCTTAGAATTTCAAATTTGGTTGGAGATTGTTATTATATTCTTCAAACCTGTCAGAATTGTTCAAGAAGACTTCACTAAATCTTTAGGCAGCTCAAGAAAATTCAAAGAGTTCAAATCTAATCCAAAATCATTTGATTTTTTTTTTCTAGTTTTAGTTAGTATCATATATAATTGTTTCAAGAAATTCAATATTTGTTCTTAATTCTTGATTCTAAAATTGTTTTATTTGGGTTCTTATTCCTATTCAAATTTACCTTTATAAAGATTATTATTATTCTTGTAGAAAATATGTTAGAATAAATCTTTAAGTCTAAAGTTAAGGTGAGTTATGTTATTGTACTTGCTAAATTGATTAATTAGTAAAGTTTTCTTATGTAAATGTACATGCAACATCTTTACATGAAGAAATATAAATATTGAAGATAGATTGTCAGATGGTTAAAAATAAAGACAATCTTTGTGATATTTTGGGAGTTTACTTAAAGACTTGTTTATTAATTATTATGGTCACGAATCACTTCACATGAATTATTTCACAGAGGCATATAATTTATAGCTTAAAGAGTTCTGTCATTAAATTTAACAATTTGATAATTAATTTTGATGGGTTATTATAAATAAATTATTTCATAGATTTAATAAACTTTTTTTTGAAAATAGATTTAATAAACTTTGTTAATTTAATTCAAGTCACTTTTGATCTTTAAAATAATAAAGAGTCATTATAATTTGATAGTAGATGTAATCCTTGTAAATTGAACACCTTGATCCATTGTTATGTTACTTGATTTACTTGATCCTTGTATGCTTTTAAAATTTCTCTCAGCGACCAAGTGAAGTTAGGTATGACTCCAAATTAGAAATACATCGCCCAATGTTTTACCAGAGTACAATAATTAGTAGTTAAGAGTTCACCTTAAGACAAAAGGTTCTAAAAAAGTTACAATAATTCAAATTGAATCACCCAATGAAAAGCGATCATGAGGATCACTTTATATTTCTACCGCATTATTATAAAAAAGGAAAAGTGAATTGACTAGCTATAAAACCCCGTATCGTTGCTTCATTTTCAAGCTACTTATGATCGATATTTACAACTTGGATAAGCGAACATCTACAAAATGGAACTTAATTTTGGATAAAGAACCATTTCTATTGCTTCAACTCAAGTGTGCCATTCAATAAAAACATGAAAACGATCAACGATGAATATTCCTTTAGAGTGAAGGTAATAAGGATTGAAACCAGATTGTATTACCCAACATGAACATGATCATGATCACAAGCACGAATAGTTTCTGGAACTGCATGATCAGTTGCTGAAACTTGGAACTCCATCTCCATATTAAACTTTTTACATCCCCGCGGACAACGTTCATTTGAAATTAACCGGCACTTGGGTCTTCACTTTCCTGCATCGCAGAGTTGCCTTCAGCAATGTTCTTGCTGCACAGAGTTGTGCGTGATGTAGCAAGTAAGCCCTTCTGGCTCTCCATAGGTGGCGGTGCTGATGTATTAATGTGCTCTATGGACAATGAGGCAGATGCCACTAGGGTCGCCTGAGCAGTATCTGGTTCGCTGCCTCCATGAATCCCACTGTCTTTTCCACCACCTAATATTAACACAAAGTTAATAACAGTGAAAGTATGCAGAAGCATAAAACTCTGGCATGCAAATAAAAGGTGACAAGGCATTGCTTCAGAAGGAAAATATTTCTTGTCAAGTAAGGTGAAGGAAATTAAATGACAAGCAATCCGAAATGGATTTTGAAATTTAGATGAGAAAAGTTAGTTCAGAAAACATTAAGAATAACCTGTATGAAAAGTCATGATAGAGGGCATGCATGTGTTCGGTGTCACAGAAGAGTTCCCAGCTCCCTTTTTAATTTTTGACTGCAAAAAACAAAGCGGAATCCAATCAAACAAGTTTTATGCATCAATTAGCAAAAAATTAGCAGAGCGGTATATTCCAGACCTTCATGGTTTCTTCACAATGTTTAACAACAACTGAGATGTTAGAACAACGGCCATACAATAGTGTGTACGCCCATAAGAGAAGCTTCCTTGGGATGCTCAGGTCAAGAATTTCAACCCCATCCATTCCTGCTTTTATTTCTTTCTCTGTTGCCAGCCTTGACGGAACCAAGTAAAGGTTCAGACCTGAAGGGAGCATTACACAGGAACTCTCACGGTAGAAATTGTATGAGCTTCTAAGCAAAGAGTTGGCCGACTCGTAATTTTCATCTGAAACTTTCCTGATCATAATGTTTTTTATTCTACTCAAGATAGGGCTCCATTTTGATTCAAAAACTTCCCAATTGATAGAGCCATTAGAAGATGAACTCCATAACTCGGTCATCTGCAAATCAATAAAGAGCAGATCGCTATTTTCCAAGCCACTTTCTGGCAGGTTAACGGCATGAACCTCTGCCAGTTGTCCCGATTGCCAAGGAGTGATCAAAGCCAGGCTAATTATGAGGGATCGACACCAGGCAATGGAAGCTTGCTGGCAAACCTTCGCACAGTTGCTATTGGACAATCTGGGATTCTTGAAACGCTTCCGTATCTTCTCATTGATTGTTTCAAGCGTCTCGACCTTGCAATTCCACTCCAATGATGCAATATATTTTTGGAGATATCTGCAATAAGTGGGGAGAACTTGATTAACATAGGTAAAATTAAGCATCATAAGGTTATGTTAGCAAATGAGTTTACATGGCAATTTGAACTTCATGTTTGATAAGACCTCAGATGAAAGAATTGAAAGATAATAAATGTTAGGGGTGGATCTTATAGAGTAGCTTTTAGCATACTTGTCAAAATAGTATTTGGGCTTAAGGGAAGAAATTTGGCAGTTCATTTCAGATGAAAAAGCAGACACATAATTCTAACTGCTGGCAAGATTTCATCCAACAAATTGCGGATTAAGAATCCTATAGAAATAGAAGCATCAGAATTGCAATGAAGATAGTAAAAAATCAGAACCTTTCTATATACCAGATGAAAGCAATTACCCAAATAAATTTCTCTCACATATTTCTGGGTTTCTCATCTCAGGTAAGCTCAATAGTTCAGGCCACAGGTTTCCCTGTTCGATAAACAAAGAAAACATCTTCTCCAGTGTTTGGTCAGAGTTTTTTGGAATTCCAGAGCCAGCAGTCTCAGCTTGATTAATGGATGAGATAAGTGCTTTGATGAACCTCCCAAGAGCCACAGGTACAAGATCTTCGATGCACAATGAGAACTGAATTTAAATCAAAGTCAGAAACCAATTTAAATTGCTCAAAGCAATATCAAGCAGTAAAGATTAGGGATAATGCTTAGGCAGTTATTCACTCGATATGAGTTATCATAATAAGGCCTGTGCAGACAGGCTTCAGAATAAACAATCAATCTACAAGCAATGCCTACTTTGGATGAACCCTTTCCAACAAACCCTCAAGCCAACAAATCCCAACAGACTGTAATAGGAGTTCATTTTCTAATAAGCATATTAAAGTCCGCTTGTTTAGGATCAGTTAACCAAAGCATGGACTTTTTTTCTGTGAAGTGAAAAGCATAAAACCAAACACTGTAAATGGAAGAATTTTCTGAAGAAATGAGGTCAATGCTGTCAGCAATCTCATACAACAAAAGCAACTTTAGGTGGTTGAGCTTTTACCCTCTTGTCAGCCCGAAGGGATATAAAGGCACGATCAAGTGTACAAATGTCTCCAGTCTCTTCCAACAATTTCAAATAGAACAATAAATATTTTCGAATACAGGTAATAAACTTTCTCGAACTTTCTGGTAAATTAACTTCAAGGGCTTTCTTGTTCCCGGAAACACCAGGTGTTTTACGCCTAACATATGAAAAAGCAGGGAATAAATTAAACAATAAAGATATGATTGCACATAAAAAGCACTTCAAACTTCTAATTGTGCAAGATCCTTATAAAGACTCATGAAAACTCCAATGAAATAACATATATTGGAAGTTTGTGAAGTTAACATCCTCTCAGTTAATCATAATCGTACAGTGGACTTGCTCATGTTTAGTGATATCAATTTCAAGTTTTCCATTAAAACATGACAGAAGAGATCGCAAATGCCAAAAATCTGAATTACTCATAAAGAATGAGTCCAAATTCTCTGTTGAGTTGTGAACTGTTGTAAGTAATAATGGATCCACATTTATCTGCTGTCCAATTTTTTTCAGACCCCCTTATGGCTACTTTTACCATAAATATTGGTTTGTAGCATTCTTGGTGTATAAAACTCAAATAAGGACTATTGGCATATAGTCCGTACCTTCCCTTCTTGACCATGCCATCAATCTCCCACATATTAATGGTGAAAGATGAGCGAGAAGACTTGAAGCAAAAAGAAAGTTCATCCTTTGCCCTCTCTAGATCACCATTCAAACCCCTTTTATACAGTCCTTGAGCAAGCATATATCTAGCCTTATGAAAATGTTTCAAATCTCCTTCAATGCAAATTTCCAGGGCAGACAGGCAATCATTGTAAAGCATATGCCACAGATCTTCCAAAGGATCCTGACCCTTTTCCTCAAGTTGGTTAGAGTTCCTGCTTTTTGCATCTTCAGCTAAATTGCACATTTCAGATGCCAATTCATTAACAGGGTTCATTACAGTATGGTTTATTGCCTGGCTAAACGAATATCTAGAAATGACCTGCCATGAAGAAGATAATAGAGAATAAGAGACAGACAAGTTAGGAGAAATAAAACTTATCCAACTCCAAACACAAAAAGCCACATTTTTTGACACTCTTCACGCATACAAATGTTATCATTCATTTCAAGTACACATTGTGAGAGCCATAATACAAAAAATGAGACTCGAAGTAGTTGGTTAATAATGGATTTATTTTAATTTATATCATTGATGAAGAGAGACGAATAAACCTTTAGAGCCTCTAGGTTCTGTTTACCACACGAAAAAAGTAACTTTAAGCGAGAAGCATGCATCCTATAGACAGGATCAACTGCAGATGGATTCAAAGCAATGGCCTTATCATAGTAGGATAGTGATGTCTCGAGAGAGTGTCCTAGCTTTTCACACAGTTTTCCCATATAAAATGCATGTGACCAATCTTGTCTGCAAACCCAAATGAATTCGATAAATCATGTGACAAAATGATGTAAAAGAAAATAATAATACAGAAAGTAGCATATAGACCTGTGTGAGAAGGCTTTCGTAAAATGCTTCAACGAATTCTCACAATGTACCATCCATGTTGTATCCTTCGAGGGTACAACAGATCGTTGGTCATAAAAGGGTACCACGTTCTGAATGGTGTCATAGTATACCAATGCCAGCAACTCATGTATCTCACACTAGAACAATATAAGATTACCTTTTAGGATAATTTCCGAAAACAAACTTATCATAGTAGAAACTAAATTGCAAAAGTTATCCTGCTCTCATCCTAATCTCAAAAAATTAAACACTGTACTCCATTGTTGCCTCAGTAGGATATACATGAACTTCAGGCGTAGCCGTGAAACTAGTAAATGAAAGCAGCTAATAGTAAGTTAATGTCACATTATAATGCCAAGATATTTTCTACTTCCAAAAGACTTTGAGAATCTGAAACAACTCCTCTACTAAATACGAGTAAAGCTGCATACTACTGGATTTCCCCAAACTCCATATTTCAGCAAGACTCTTATTCGGTGGTGTTGTTGTTTAAAAGACTTTTAAGAAACTTATGGTATCATAATCATCATCACAAAATTTTACTTATCTAGTTTTACAGATTATCCTACACTTAAAAGGTATCAAAAAACCATCCAACTAAATTCTAAAACTGTTTAATTGACCTCAACTTTTCAATTTATAAGAGCCAAAATGCATCTGCATCTCATGACACCTTTATCAGTTGTCAGCAGAGTAGAAAACCAGATATACAGGTGGTGTAAAAGGTCAAAGTGTAAGCATCTAAATAACTTTGATTCTCAAAAGTGACGCAGACAATAGATCAACCTGCTGAGCTGATGTCTTTGCCAAAGCCAAACTCATTAACAGACAACGCCTACTTCTCCTTCTACTAGTCTCAACTCTCTGAGGTAAAGTATCATTCTTTTTCCATCCAATTACATTTATGTGCTTACTGCCATCATTGAGCAACAGATCTACCTCCTGTTTTAATCAATCACCAACAATGAGAATTAGAGAATGGCCAAAAAGATTTCTTTATCTTGGGAAAACAGATATATTTGTAGTTCATATAAGCATTTATTATGAAAAAAGACAAATCACAATTTTTGCCTCATCATAGATATTTGCTAGTCGTTGCCAACTCTCAAAATGTAGAGGATTGTAGAGTAGATCATATTTGAAGAGGTTTGCATTTTGCTGCACAAATTCTTCCCCCTCCTTGGTAAGCACAAAGCCTGGCCATTTGTCAGTTGCGCTCATTTCTTCAGATAGAGCTAGAAAATAATACAAGTTGCAATATATATCTGAATATGGCTCCGAGCTGCGTGCATCACCAATGTAATTAGCATATTTACGAACGAAGTAACATACTAATAAATTTGATCATAGTTAACATAACCAGTTTATTGAATAAACCAAGTACCTTCCAACCATCAGTGCCCTGTGTTGTTTGACACCTCCACTGTCTGAAAATATTAGTTTGGTTATGGTCTCAAGATACCCTTCAGACCTGGCCTCCTCTAAGAGTTTCTCCTCACACAGATCATTATCGTCTAAGAACTTATCTATTGCATTCCCAGCTAAAATTTCTTCTGGTGGTTGAGGGAAATGCTTGCGAATAGCTCTCAATACCCTACGAAGTTTTACCAGTCCACTTCTCTGAGACATAAATAGGACACCAACTCAAATGAAAGAGATAGAGACAGAGACAGATAGCCACAGAAAGAGAGAGAGAGAGAGATCACTAACCGAAGAACCCTTTGCATAGGGCAGTATATACTGAAAAACATCTGCACATTGTTCCTTGGTCTGATAGTCTCCACGACTAGTGTTCCTGTGCATAGCTAAATCATCATCATAGGATGAATCAGATCTAAGATTGAGACCATATAAGCAGAAAAAACATTGATCTAAGGCATTATCAAATGTCAACTCAAGTTCCTCCCTCTCATTATCAGCAAGTTCATTTTTTATCTCAGCAAGCTGTTCATTCCATTTTTCTCTTTTGTTCTTTTCCTCCTCACTACTTTGCTTTTCGCATGCTATGACTGTATTACATTTCTCCAGATCTACATGATATGTTACATCTTTTGTCATAGTTTCCCCATAAACATCATCTATTATCCTGCCCATCTCCACATCCATGCTATCTGACTTCAAATGACAATGAGGCAAAAGCTGGTTATCTTGTTGATCTTCCCTGCTTGAAAAGTTCAAGCAGGATTTCATCTTCATGTCCAAGGCCAAGAGATGCTTTATCGCAAACCTAAGAAATGTTCCTTCTTCACCATCCTCACCCACGCAGCAGATGCCATATTCAGCAAGCAAATCATGAATTGCTACAATCAATTCAACCTGAGATTAGAAAACACGGGTGTTGATATATGTAAGAAATGAGAATGAGCATCTCAACCAAAGTTTTAAATTCCCAGAAATTGTGACTAACTTGAGTTTTAATGGGAATGATAGGGACAAGATGTTGAAGTTTGCAGAACGCAATAACTGCATCAAGAAAACAACATGTTTGCTTCTGTTCGGTTTCATCAGCACTTGCTGATATAGAAGAACCCTTACAGAGGTAATTAGTTGCAATATGACGCATAACTGCCACCAGCAAAGATTGAATATCACCAATAATTCCCAAGGGAACAATATTACCATCCTGCAAGTATACATCTCCAATGTCATATAGCAAAATATAAGAAATGTAAAATTCAAATGACGAGAGCTATTTTAACATTCTCCATTAGCATCTTGGAGAAATAACCTGCTGTATAAAATTTTAAAATGAATATATAGCAAAAGATACAGTGAAATAGTCATCAACAAGATCAGCATTTACTCGAGGAATAAATAAGGACTCACATTGATAGAGGTCTTCAAGTACAAAACACATTGAGAAATTGCCTTCACTTCCTCTGTTAACAAGTTATTCCAATGCTTGCCTACATTTTCTTTTGCTACTGTGTCGCAGGCATAATATGCTCTAAGCTCAATCTTCTGTGCAAATAGTTTACAATCATCAACACCAGTTAGTACCATGAGAAACTGTAGTTTCCGTCGGTGAGAATTCAGATAAACCTCAAGATCCATTGGCTTTGTCTTCTCACAAGCTTTAAGTAATATATCTAAAGCCAAAAGTTCAGTAGATGCTAATCCTTCTGCTTTCTTATCACCAGCAGGCGATGGCAATGCATCAAGGTAAACATGGTGTGTGGAGAGTATAAGTGGAGCTAGTGAATCTATGCAATCCTGATACATTTCTTTGTCAATCATCACAAATATAGTCTTCTCAAGAAGAAACTCAAGTTTCAACAAATTAATTTCATAGAGAATTCTGTTTATAGTTAAGTCCGAATTGATTTTTAGGTGTGGCAGCTGGACAGAATAATGAGAATCATTCCTTGTTTCCTTGTTTGTCAAAAGAGACAAGGAAATACATAACTCTTCATAAGCTTTTGCCTTGTTACCATCCACGATTGATAATTTACCACTTAGCCAGAAGAAGCGAATCCAAAAAGAATTTTTACGGCTCAGTAAAGAATTAGATTCCCAGAAATTGGTGTCTGTAACCACCAATGGTCTATTCTCTTGATAATTCTTAATTGATGAGCAACTTCCCTTTCCCACTACATGCATCGAGTGGAAAGGATAATCCAAAGCAACAGATTCTATTATTTTACAGAGATGGAAGGATGCTTCGGACATGAATTCTGTAAACTTGAAAGAATTAGATGGAAAAGATCCAAGGTCATAGTATAGTTCAGCGAGGAAAAGACTGCACTCAGGAGTCCGATCCTGTCCCCAATTTCTTGTCAATTTTTCCAACTCTAGGAGTTTGTAAAATGAATCTTGATATGCAATGCCCCTATTTGCAGCTTTTTCTAAAAGCAAGTGACCGAGATGGTAAGCACCATAGTTTTTTGAAGTTTCTCTTACAAATTGAGATAACTCATCATGTTCAGTATTACTAGGACATGAAACAGAACAACCAGATGCATGATCAGAACCGCTGCTTCCAGCTCTACCAACAATAAAAGGTTCTAAAAATTGAATTACAACTTTCTCCATGTCCTTACCATTGGCAAAATCCAATTCTTCTTTTCCTGGTTTACGACTCCTAAGCCTCTCAAGACGACTGCTCCGCCTTTCATGAGGCTGTTCATCAAAACAACTTGGTTCTCCTTGTTTTACAGCAATAGCTTTTTCAGAGTAACTCTCACCAACTGAGACACCCCCACTACTTAAGACAGAATGAAATTTTCTCTTTTCAGTAGGTCCAACATAATCCAAACGAGGCAAATGAATAGCTATCCTGACATCTCCAGATTTTTTTTCATCATTGCCAACATTATAGGCACTACTATTCAATGGATGTAGAATACCTAGAAGCTCAACAGCAAGGGCCACCCAAGAAAGTTCAGAAAGATGTAATTCAACATTCTTGTTTGGGTTTTTACTAGTAATTGTCCCATCAAGAACATCATCAGTTGCTTTCCTCTTGTCAAGAAATTTCAGCCGGGCATGCTTAGGTTCAAGCCTGTCTATACCTCTAGGAGCAAATGGTATTGGTTCCGAATTTGTAATAGTATTTTTCACATGCAAAGCACGCAAATGTGAGGGCCAATGCCTCACAATCAACTCAGCAACAGAAAGGCATGCAACCTCATCTCCAATGGCAATTAGAACTTCCAATAGTTTCTCCATGCAATTCCCTGCATGCACAGAAGTGAAATAATTTCATTTCCTGAAGATAGCTAAAATCTAGGGAAGTCAAAACAAAAGCAATAGTTGATTTACTACAAAGGAAGACCATATATAGATAAACATCAAAGGAAGGAAAGAAAAAAGATTTAGGCTTACAATTATTAGGGCTACAAAGAAGGCCCTGCTCAAATGCCCAGCGCGATATGCTTAGCAAACCCATTGAACATGACAGAGTTCCTAGCTGGTTCCAGACAACAGAATCTTTTGTATCAATTTCAACAGCTTGAAGATAGCAATGCAGAGCATTCTCGTAATGAAGTGAACCTTGTTGAAGAAAAACAGTGGCCAGATTTTTCATAGCCAAAAATCTGAGGAAAACAGAAAAATATAAAAATTATTTTGGTCCCTTATCAACTTTTTACTTCCTAGTGATCAAATCAGCTTACGATCTTAGCTCCTAGTGATTAAAAAAATAAACTCTTTAGGAAAATATAAAATTTTCAAATGGATTTAAAGCAGGGCGAGAGAGACACAGACCTGAGCTGCAGCAAGTGATCATCACTAGGTTTACTATCCACCTAAGGTTGTAAAGAAAAAGAACAAAAACCAACAATTTCTAATTAGAATTATATTGGAAAGAAGGAAGAAAAAGGGAAACAAAGAGATATGAGAGTTACCTGAGCATTTGAAATCAAAGGATCCTGGAGGACAGACTCCAAAAGTTGTCGGGCTTTGTGGTATTCTTTGGATTGTAACTTGAGAAGGCCGTCGTGGTAGGTTTGCGTGAGATGGAATTCCTGAAAATTTTGGGTTTCTTCTGAATTTAGGAAGAAAAAGAAATGGAGAACGCAAGCAACAAACTTACCTGAGCTTCTTTGGTGGGAGCTAAGGGCTCCCACTGCTCTCTAGAGTCTGTATCGTTAATTGCAGCAATTGCAAACTGCAACACGCAAGTAAATTAACTGTAAAGAAGTCTTTCTATGCAGCCACTACTAATCAGACCAATTAATTTTGCTTACCATTATCCAATCTCCCGCTTCAACAGATGAGCGATTACACCACACTTCAGTTTCTCTGGGTTATTTTTTGTTTTCTATTGAACTGAACCCAACCCAAACCTTCTCCTTTTATTTTATGAATGCTGATGCAACGCTGTCGTTTCCATTATCCTGACTGTTAAATGTTCATTACTCCCTAGTTCTCAGCTTTCTGACTATCGCTGACATTGTACATTGCCATTGTAACAACACGAATCTCTGCTTCTGCATATTGGCAAATGATACCAACTTCTACTTCCAGAATATTTTATGGAGAAAGGCAAGGCACTTCCTTTCTTCTTGGTGGAATCAATTTCGACAATTTTTTTTAATTTTAAGCTACTTAATCTCAACACATGTTTCTTTGGAATTAAATAAATTCTTGTTATGTATCTAATTCTTAATTCTCTTTTTCAATTTTTGTAAGAATTAATCCTTTCAACTGTCTTGCTTTCCATTACGCTAATTTTTTCTTAATTGTCAATTCGATATTCATCACATCTTCTGTTTGGTTAAAATCTTGAACTATTTTAATACACGAGCTCAAAAATGGTATCCATTCCCAATTGAATCAAGATAAAGATATTGCAAAATACATACAAGGGCAACAATTCGAAGAATCAACACTGTTTCAAGTAACACAATATCAGAGACACAAACTAAAGAGGTATATCAAAAATGGAAATCATGCTCATCCATCGCTATCCAGACTTGTTCAACCTCTAAGTCTTCCATTATTATCATTCATGTCACCATTGTCATTAGACAATGACTTGAAATAGGGCAAATTCAACCAATGGATTATATTTGTTGTAATATTAACATTATAGAAAAAGTACTTCTAAATTGAACTCATCCTTT
>JAOQMP010000001.1:23701607-23711842 GCA_027563575.1 Erythroxylum pedicellare
CTTAAAATACCATGTGACAACCATGTGCCACTTAAAAATAAGGAGAAGGACGTGATCTATAAGGTCTAATATGTTTATATCATCTTTTAATTAGTTTCCTTTTTTGTTTTCCTTTAAATAAGGTCATCTAGTCAACATCTTTCTAAGTTTATTTTGTTTCTTCTTTAGGACATTATGTTAGGAAGTTTTTCTTATAAATAGGTACCCTCTATATACCTTAAAAGGAGGATTTTTCATTCAGAAATAATATTGAGAGCTTTCTTGCTTTCTTTGTATTCTTTAAGAATACTTGACTTATCAAGGAGTGGCTTTCCTTTATGGCGTCCCAAGGTTAGAGTTCTAAGAGACAAGTTCTCTTAAGGTTCTTTCCATTAACCAACATTCTTACTAGGGTTGTAAGATACAAGTTCTCTTAGGGTTTTTTTCATTGACCAACATTCTTACTAGGGTTCTAAGAGATAGGTTCCCTTAGGGTTCTTTCCATTGAACAACTTTCTTCTAACCCCTTTTCTCTTTGTGTTCTATTTATCTTTTCAATTTTATTTCTTATGCTTCCACGTGTGTTTGATTCTATCCATTCCCGGGCATAGTTCCATCTTGTTGAAGGTTCTCTAGGACAAGTTCCTATTGGGTCTCGCATCAGTTCACCTACTCAGGTTTCATTAGATCAAGCTTTTATACTGTCCCAAAACTAGTTTAAATCCTCAAATAGTTCAAGATCAAAACCTTAACTTTAAGACTGTTATGACATCCCAAGTGAAGCAATTAGGAAGCTAGGTTATCTAAAAATTAGGGTGACAACTAAGAGAAGAATTTCATCCTAGGTGGGTGGGGACTCATCCCTGCACACCAAATTGAGTTATCTCCTCAGCCAGAAGGAAGTGATTCAAAAGTTGTCTCATTATGCTTAAATGTTCTCACAACTGGAGCATTAAGTTGGCTACCACTCTTATATATTATTTTTTACATAAAGACCACCCTTTTCTATAATAAAGAATTAGATTAAAGATAAATAGGGAAACCTTGGATTAGAGAAAATTCTCATTGGTGGGAATTCTTTTTGTTTAGGTTTGGCAAAAAGTGATTTCCATTTGAGCTCATTTTCATAAAATACCACTAAAATACTATAGCACATTAAGATTAAGCTACCTCATAGTTCAATTGGAAAACCATTATACATGGATGAAAATATAACTGCCTTAAATAGAATAGGCTATGATAGAATTTTTTATTAAAGTGGAAATGAACAAGGAGTTACCTGATTGACTTAGGATAAAAAAATAAAGGAAGATGGGACATTAGTGAAAACTGAAATTTCATTATCACACTAATGGAAACTTTTGGTCATGGAGCTAATGTTTGTTTGTATTCTTTTGAATCTTTTACAGTTGAGGAAGAACAATTAAACTCACTTAATGTTTTCAACCATGGCTGCAAAATGATACATATTCGAATACCTACAACCTTAGTTGGAGAAACCACCCAAATTTCTCTTGGAAGACTAGCAATCCACCAGCGCAATCCCAACCACAATATCAAAATTTTCAGAGGTAGAATCAGTTCTAACGGCAATCCTCAAATTAGAGCATATCGAGAAATGATGTGGAAATAAAAGATAAGAAAGGGAGTGATAGTATTATTGTGGATCATTTGTCTAGGATAGCTCCCAACTTGGAAACTCTTGAATAACAAAAGAAGTATACAATAGCTAAAAACTATTATTGTTAGTAAAGTTCCTTGGTACGCTAACTATATGATTTTCTTGCTTGTGGTATTTTGAGACCTAACATGACTTCTTAGGAAAGAAAAAGGTTCCTTTACCTAAGCAGGTACTATTTTTGGGATGATCCATACCTTTATTGGATTTGCGAGGATGAAATCATTCGGAGGTGCATTCAAGAGGACTAACAAGTGAGTGTCTTGACTTTTTACCATGAACTCCACTATGGAGGCCATTTTGGAAAGCAAAAATTGCTTCTAAGGTTCTTCAAAGTGGTTTGTATTGGCCCATTTTGTTTAAGGATGCTCATTTCTTCTGCTTGAAATGTGATAAATGCCAACAAACCGGAAACATAAGTAGAAGAAATGAAATGCCCCTAACTAACAAATTGACTGTTGAATTATTCGATGTTTAAGGTATTGATTTTATGGGTCTGTTTCCTAAATCTTATGGATTTGAATATATACTTATTGTAGTTGATTACTTGTATAAATGGGTAGAAGCAATACCCCCCCGAACTAATGATGTTAGTGTGTGAAGGAAAATATTTTTAGCAGGTTCAGGATTTCGAGAACAATATAAGCAATGGAGGAAGTCATTTCTATAATGAGCTTTTGGAAAAGCTCATGAAGAAATATGCAATCACCCAAAGGTGGCAAGTCCATACCATCCACAAACCTCTGGACAAGTGGAAACAAATAACAAACAAATTAAGGGCATTTTAGAGAAGACTATCCGCCCATCAAAAAAGGATTGGTCAACAATGTTAAATGATGCACTATGGGCATATCGCACGGCAGATAGTTGTAAATTGCATAGTGTTTTAGTTGGTAGTTTGGTGTGTGTTTAGTTGTTAATTTGATTATTCAGTGTGTGTTTAGGTTTGAATTGTGTTAGTTTGTTAAATATTTATGTTTTAAGTGTTTTATGGGTTAAAGCAAGCTTTTGAGCTTCAATGTTGTGTTTTTGAGATTCATTGATGAGTTTGCTAGTATTTTAGGGCTAATATCGAAGAATAGAGGAGTTTCAGAAGAGACCCGAACCAAAGTAAAGGGCCATGATTGTGGCCAGTAAGTAACCCACGATCGTGACAAAAGTAGATGTAAGGAGCCATCATTTTGGCTCTGTCTGACATGATCGTGAAAGAAGGAAAAACTCTAGGTCACGATCATGGCCTGCATGATAGAAATGTGGACAGACTTCCCGACTTTAGTTTTCAAGGGACTTTTTGGGCCTTTTGGATGGGGAAAAAAGCCCTAGGGTTGCCCAAATTAAAAAAGCCTATAAAAGGCATTATGATGAAACCCTAAAGGAGCTTCATTTTTGCCATTTTTGGAAAACCCTCAAGGAGAGAGAAAGATAGAAACAAGAGAAGGAGCCGGTCTTCACACCTACTGCTCTCCTAAGGCATCCATATCCCCATTCTATTGTGAATTTCTTTCATCTTGTTGTTTTTTTTCTTTGAATATGAAGATGAATATGTATATATTTGGGTTTGATTAAGATGTTTTAACTTTCCTTCGGGATTTGACCTTGATTTAATGTTAACCTAATTATTATTGTGTTATTGTGATTGGGTGTTGTAATTGATTGTGGTATTTGCATATTTTGGTAATAAATCGAGAGTGTAAACTAGATAAAAATGATTTGATTGGGTTAATGAAAGTTAGGAGATCTAATCGACCATGCAATTAATATAGTCAGTTATTATATGGTGAGAGATCTTGTGTGATACCCGATTATTTATTATAGGGCTTAAAATCTAATTAAAATTATAGGTCTTTTGTTAATTGAGAGATTGCAAATCCTATTATTTAATTAGGGTTAATGAATTAAGGTGCGTGATTATAACTCGAGAGAGAGTGATCCGCCTTTTGATAGTCTAAAACCGATACCTCATTAACACATTAATGATAGGAAGAATCCCCTCTCCTACAATCTGGTAATTTTCCTTGATTGATTTTCACTGTGAATTTTGTGTTGCTCAATTTTAATTCCTTTTGTATTAAATTCCTGAATTACATTCCCGCTAATGAAATTATTCGTGTTTACTTTCCTGTCCCATTTTATTTTCATTTTAATAATTTTCTAACCTTAGATAACTTAGAATTAGAGTAGTCCACAACTCCTCGTGGGATGGACCCTTCACATACTATAAATGACGACCCATGCACTTACGGTATTTTGAAGGCTATAAATTTATAAGGCTTGCAAATTAGTCAACACCTTTTTAGGCATGAGCCCTTATCAGCTTATTTTTAGGAAAGCTTACCATTTGTCTGTAGAGATTGAGCATAAGGCATTGTGGGTAATCAAGACAATGAACATGAACCTGGATGATTGAGAAAGGGAGCGTTTGCTTTAAATTTTAGAATTGGATGAGCTCCGGATTAAGGCTTACGAGAATTCCAAAATCTGCAAGGAAAGAACAAATTACCTTCATGATAAAGATCTTATAGGTAAGTCTCTCACACCTGAAATGAAATTTCTTTTGTATAATTCTTGGTTACATTGTTTTCCAGGAAAATTGAAATCAAAGTGGAATGGGCCACTCGAAGTACTAAAGGTGTTTCCATATGGAGTCATGGAATTGGAAAATCTGAGAACAAACGAAACCTTTAAAGTGAATGGACATCGAGTGAAACCATATTTAGAAGGAGAAATTGAGAAGAAAACCGTAGAATCTATCAATTTGAGCGACCCACCTAAAATGTGACTATTGAGGCGTCTAGCTATAAGATATTAAAGAAGTGTTAAATGGGAGGCAATCCATATAATTCATATTTTGTTTTTCAATTATTTGTTATTCCTATTTTGTTATTCTCTAGTTAGTTTGTTTTCTTTTAATTTTAAATCTTTATTAAAAATTGAAAAATCGGGTGTGACAAGGGAGTCTGTGAGATCCCACATCGATTAGAGAGGGGAACGCAGTACGCCTTATAAGGGTACGAATACCTCTTCCTTACAGACGCGTTTTTTCAAGAGAGCAAAACTGTGAGGAGTTTAGCTTGAGGGGCAACCCAAAATGAACAATATCTATAAGCGGGTGGTTTGGGCTGTTACAAATGACATCAGAGTCAGTTCCTGACCCGATATGCCAACATAAGACGTTGGCCCCTAAATGGACTGGGCCCTAAGAGGGGGTGGATTATGAGATCCCACATCGGCTAGACAGGGGAACAAAGTAGGCCTTATAAGGGTACAGATACCTCTCCCTTACAAACACTTTTTCCCAAGAGGAGGAAGAGCAAAACTGTGAGAGGTTTAGCCCGAGGGGCAACCCAAAGCGGATAATATCTATAAGCTGGTGGTCTAGGCTATTACAAAGTCATACCTGTTACTCCTTTTATAAAAGCCACTCTGAGCCCTAATTTATTTTCATTTCTATCTGCCTTCTTTTAGAGAACATCCATCTGGGCATTCAAAGCTTTTGTTCCACCATGAGCACCACCCACTATTGTCCATGCTTATAGATGACAACTCCCATCATTAGTAGCCACCCTCACGCTTGTGAGACCTTCATTCCAATAGTAGTCGTACGCCCCTACCCCACCACCGAATATCCACCAGCAACGACACACCCCTACACCACTGGCCTCACGCCCATGAGACCTTCATTCCACCAGCAACTGTACGCTCATGACCACTACCCACACTAATGGCTATGGGTCCAAGGATAAGATACCTAGGAGCTTCATCTTCTTCACCATGTGATGACCAGATGCCAACTTCAGGTACCCTGTACCTACATATTCATACAAGAGAGCGCAAACAAAGGTATGCAATTCTTAAGAACCATCCAATTATTCGTAAAAGATATTTCGATTCTAAAGATGTCAAATAACATTTCCTATAGGGGGTACGAATCTGTGAAGGCTTCTTACATTGTTGAATTAGGAATAGATGATTGAGTTCATGAATTGTTGCACAATGTAAGATGGGATAAATTTTCTAAATTTAGGGAAAAATTCATACATGGAATTGACTTTAGAATTTCTGAGCACTTTAAAAGTGGTCAATGACCGTACTACTAAGGACATTATAAGTAGTATAAAATTTCAATTGATGAATGCACCATATGTGATTTCTTTGGATGTGCTCAATGATATTTTTGGATTTCCACACAGTGATTTATATGACTATCATGAGGATTTTAAGGCTAGAGAATTATAGACCCAAATAAGTAATTTTAGAAAAGTATTTTCTCTAAATAGGTCCAAATCATCTACCTTAGTAGACCCAGCCTTTTACTATATCCATAGGTTTCTAACTTTTACCTTATTCGGTAGGGAAGATAACTAGGGAGTGGTTTCTAAAGCTGAATTGTTTGTTTTGTGGTGTATGGTGTATGGTAAGCCTTTTAATGTCGGTATGTGGTTAAGTATGAATTTAATTAATGTGGCTAAATCTAATGCAGGAAAAATAGTATTTGGAGTATTCGTGACCCAAATTGTGGAATATCTTGGCTTACTAACTGGGAGAACAGTGACACAACTAGTCCCAAGCAACTCCAATCCCGACTTGCACTCCCTAGTGTTTATGAAAGTTATAGGGTAGTAAGGTGATCGCTATGTTCTTATCAATGACAACACGAAGGAAGCTTCAAGCAGTAAGCGAGCTCAAGTGACAGAAGTTGAAACTGAATAAGAAGTTGATGTTCTACCAACCGAAGAAATGCCTCTATCTACTCCAATTACCTATGAGGATTACCAATCACTGGTAACTCAATTTAGCACGTTCCAAGCCTAATTTACAAAGCATGTAACCCAAACTAGAGAACGACAAGCTAATGAGCGGAGACACAACCTTGAGGCTAACGTGGCAGAGATTTGGAACTTCATAGCCAATTTGAATGCTTGCTTTAGACAGTCACCACACCCATCTTAGTATCATATTTCTATTTTTTTCTTTTTATTGCTTATTGATTTAATTTTTTTAGTTTTAATGTTTGTCCTTGTTTACGTTACTTTACATCTTAGATCCCTTTTTATTTTCTTATCACATTGGGGACAATGTAATATTTAAATGATGGGGGAAGTAGTAGTAAAAAATATTATTATTGTTATTTGTGTGTTGTGTTTGTTTTCCTATTTAATAGTTAGAGATGCACTATCTTGAAATAAATTCAATTGGGATTAGAAAAGCATAATATGAGTGAATGAATATACTTACATGCTTAGACTGATTTACTTGGATTTCAATTAAAAGGACATTAGTCTATTGTGATAAATAAATGTCACTTTTCTTTGGTAAGAATTTGAGCCCTTTAAAATATTTAACTCCAAATTCAAGTATTCTTTGCTAAGAGTGTTCTTTCATAATTAAGGAATTCCAGAACTTGCTTGCAAATACTAGTTGAGATCACATAATCTTATGTAAACATTGAAATGATAAAGGCAATTAGGATTTACCTCTTTTGCTTAAAAAGCCACCATAATGTTACCCTTACTGAGCCCCTTTAAGCTTAACATGAAACTTTTTCTTTTTTTAAACCAAAATATGAGCCTTTACCTTAATTATTTATCCTCTTTATTGTACCTACCATAAGGCAAATTGAGGATTTGAAATGGTATTCCTGAGTTTAGGAAGTAATTGCTTGAATAAGTATGGGGGATAATAGCATATAGTTGGCTATTGTGTTAGGAATGAGTATGGTTACAACAATTATCTCTTCTCTATATTTTTCTTTTTTTGATTGCCTTATTTTAAATAAATAAATAATTAATTAATTAAAAAAAGAGAAAAGAAAAAAAGAGAAAGAAAGAAATAGAAAAGAAATAGAGGGAAGAGAAGACAACCAAAAAATGAAAAGAAAGAGGAGAGACGTAAAAAGGGTAGTGTTAACCATGTTAAATGAAAGGAATGAATTGAGTGTTTTATGCTTTATTGTTCTATATTATTTTAAATGCTCAATTTGTTCTATAGTTTTAAACTATGATTTTATTTTTGCCTACCCTTAGGCCAGCCTCATTACAACTAAAATAAAGACCTTTAGTTTGATATTTATGTTTGATATGAGTAGTGGAGATTGGATTAGAAAGCATGTCAATGTTAGATGCCTTACATGAAATGAATAATGAGTGAATATATCCTACCTTTGAATGCATAAAAGGATGAAGCGTGGAGTGAAAGTCTATCACACTTATTAAAGGTCGTTGAGTTGAAGTACTTGTTAATTTTGGCTAAACATGCAGAGAATAATCTGTTCATGGAGTATTATGAGTTTCAAGTTCTCAGATTTTGTTTATTGAAATGATCATTGATATCTTTGATTATTATTTAGCAAAATCGTTGTTTTCATTGATCGTTTTTGTATAATCTAGTATTCTTTATTTTGCTTAGTGACAAGCACAGTTTAAGTGTAGGGGAATTGTTGTGTCTAATTTTTATTAGTTTTGCTTGCATTCATATCTTTGTTTTGGTTACAAATTCTTGTGTTTTAATTCAAATTTGAAATGAGTTGACTGATAATTGCGTGGACGTTGCATGAATGTTGAATGGAGTGTCCTGTGAATGTTGCATGAAAACAAGAAAATTTTTGCATGAAAGTAGGAATGTTGGACAAGAATTATGCATGCATTTTTATGGTGTAACATTAATTTTAATACATGCATTTTAATGGAGTCACACTCATGATTGTGGAAGTCACTAATGTCACAAGGGAGTCACGTCCGTAACTCCTACAATCACAGGCATGACAATTTGTTTGCACTAATTTTTTAATCTAACACATGCAGGTTGACAGCATGGTTAAAAACAAAAACTAAACCTAGACTCTCAGATATATGTGTAAAAAAGGAGAAGAAAAGGAGAATTAGGGGAGGCTAAAAAAATGGGACAAAACCAGAGAATGCTGGAGGCAGAGAAAACAGAAGACCAGTCGTTGGTGAGGAAGAAGAGAAAAAACAGATAAAGAGAAGGCAGAGCTGAAGCCAGTGGTAACATCTAATCATCTGGGTGAGAATCAAACAGAGGCAGAAGGCGAGAGCCAACACAGAGAGCTTGAGATTGGCAGGAGAGCCATCGTCATCTCCCTCATCCAAACACTCGTTGTTTTCTCATTTTGTTTTACTTTTATATCTGTTGCATTATTGGATTTTAACCTATTACTCTGTTAGTTTTTTAATGGTTCATTTTAGTTTGTTCACTTTTGTATATTGCTATAATACTTCTCTATTACTAATAATGGTAGGGTAGGATTATAGTATATGAAGCTGATGAACCTTATTTATTTTGTGATAGACTAAGCTCTTTTTTTAAGAATTAATGAAACTATTTTAGTCAAATATGCATGATTGAGTTACTGTTTTGTTATATTTGCTATAGTTTCTAAGCTTATTAGATGTAATAGAGTGACCAACCTTTGCATTATTTTGGTATTAAAAGAAGGATCGAGAGAAGAAGCTTAATTTAGAACAAGAAACTATAGATGCTTAAGTTGTGAATTAGAAATATATTAACTTAAGTGGGTAATTATTAGTTGGGTTTACATGATTAATTTGGATAATAAACTTGTTGAACATGAAAGTTAGATTTATTTTATTATATAAATTAATTTAGAACCTAATTGGTAATTTTAGTAAGACAATTATCCAATCAATTCACCTTAGTCATGCATAGGAGATTAAATTAGTGAAGTTAATTCCTCAAGAGTTTTTCACACTGGTTGATCAAATCGTTTTTGCTTCTAGTTAAATCAGTTTACATTTTATTCTAATTGCATAATTTCCTTTAAAGCCTTTACCCAAAAAATCGGGATAGAATGTTTAGGATTGCATTTGTTTTTTATTTTTCTTCAAAATTAATTTAAGTGAATCAATTTCACCTCTTTGAGAAGACGACCCTAGGTATTCAACTACAATTTTCTTATATTTTTGCGAGTAGGATAACCTAGGTTTTTAGAACTTATATTGGCACAATACCCCCAACTACTTGGTGCTAGTTTGAAAGAGGGTTGATATTAGTGGAGTTGATCCCTAGTTCCCTAGGAGAGCTAGCTTTTGCATTGGTATAGGAGGATTTAAAATTCAAACACTAAGTGTTAAGCAAAAATAAAATGATTAATAACATGATTAAGTTTGATCTTAAATACTAAAGAATAATACAAATAATTAATTTAAAATTTTTCTACAATTTTAAAAAAATTCCTATGCTTATTCGTAATTACATATCAATTTAACAATAATTAAGTCTTTAAACAGTAACACCTTTTTTGTTGATCAATTATTCTATCTAATTTTTAAAACAATGACATTATTTAAAAGTCACCATGAACCACATATATTATTAGTCAACTTATCAATCAAATGTTAGTTTATGCCCTACAGCCAATTAATTTGTTATAGTTTAGTGACAAAATAATTTAAAGGTATTCTTTATATTGTACATATTTGATGTATATGATAAAGTTCATAGGACAATTATACATTACAAATGAAATTATGATGATATTATAATTATGAGATTCATATTGCATTTATGTATTATCCTTAAAATGTTTTTAGTCATTGTTCTA
>JAOQMP010000001.1:23719338-23745022 GCA_027563575.1 Erythroxylum pedicellare
AATTACACAGTAATTATTCCAAGGATTTTATCTTTAGTATTAAAACATAAAATATTAATTAAATTAATACATAAAGATAATAAAGCCTTTTCATTAACTTAAAATAATGTCATACATTAATTTGCATCTAATTGATTAGCTACAAGGGCATAAACTAACAATCTCCCACTTGTACTAAAGTTGATCCCTTATGAATCTAATGCCATATCCATCCATATGTCGATCATGTCTGTTTTGAGACAATGACTTAGTAAGAGAATCTGCTAAATTCTTTTCAGTGAGAAATCGCTCTAATGTTATGTCTTTCCACTCCATTATCTTCCTGATCAAGTGAAACTTCCTAAGTACATGTTTGGACCGTTGATGAGACCTGGGTTCCTTTATTTGCGCAATAGCACCTTTTTTGTCACAATACAATACTATGAGCTCAACAATGTTAGGAACTACTCCAAGTTCAGTTATGAACTTCTTGATCCAAACTGCTTCCTTTTCTGCCTCTGACGCTGAAATGTACTCTGCTTCGGTTGTTGAATCTGCGATGGTTGGTTGGTTGGCACTCTTTCAGGGTCAAGGTCATTCGGATGCCAGTTCCTCCATAGACCAGAAACATATCTTTAGTCTTTATCAAGTATTTCAAGATGTTTTTCACAGCTATCTAGTGACCCTCACCGGGATTAGCTTGATATCTGCTTGTTATGCTCAAAGCATAAGCAACATATGGTCTAGTATATAACATCGCATACATGATTGATCCAATTATCGAAGTATATAGAAGACAATCCTTTTTATCTCTCTCCTTTTGTCTTTGGACATATACTCTATGAGAGAGAAATCCTGTAGCACTCCCTTATCTTAGGGTATATACCGGGATGCCCAAAGGATATTCCAGTATATAACCTATGATAATGACGCGCTACATTCAATCATAACATTCTTAATATGACATCATCTATCTTTGTTCTCTTATAAACATCATAAGGAAAGTCACCATAATTTAAAAACCAAAATTTTCCTCATTTCATTTCATAAAAACTAAATTTACAATGTAACTTTTACAATATCATCCGAAGTATGTATATGATCCAAACCTAATACAAAAATACACTACATGAAATAGGAAATATACAAAGTTTATATAATCTGTCCATATCCAGCTGACCGACCTTTGAGTCATTCCTTCTTGTCCCCAAAAGCAAAAGTCTACACTGCTAGTAGCATCCCTCAGTAGCTAATATTGTCTCTCCGTCTTGAAAAGTCAACGTTGCAATTTTAATGAGTTTTTCGAACTCAATAAGATAACCATCATCGATGGTGCACTCAATTTATGCATCTTATTAATATATATAACACATATTATACAACCTTGTATAATTCATCATATATCACATTCTCACTCAAGAGTAGACAATTTAACATTTCAATCAATCCAACATGCTTAATAAAATGCATATGAATGCTCATGTGACTCTTTTCTGATTATTACGTTGTTGTGACCGAGTGCCTAAACTGCCCCGTATCTATTATAAATACTGGGCTCATTTATACTATCCCTTATCCGTTGGAGATACAGAGCTCATTTTACATAATGAGCCTTTGGCTCTTAATCACATTTGGAGCTTTAAGTTCATTTTCGGTGGCTACTCAGGTCTTAACTCTCATTATCTGATTATACATTCATGTATAGAATGCATCAGTCATTTAGTTTATCACATTCACATACAAGTAGCACTTCAATATCTCATTCATATATCATAGTCATCAAACCTTCATTGTCCGGAATCAATATAATTAAATCACATTCATTCATATTTCAAACATAATTTAAAACAAACAATTTATTGAGTGAGACCGTCTAAGTTACAAGTCATTTCCGAAGCTAATGCCTGGAAGTTCCGACAACGTCTGGAGGTTGACATTCCTGTTGCTCCTTTATATTAAATAACATACACATATATCATAATTTGCACAATTATAGGTGTTCAATAATGCACATGTATGTATATGCAATATGCACAATGCAGGTCATGACAATCCCGGGTATCACTCTATTATCCTCATCATGTAAACATTCATATTTCGAATCTCACATAAGTATCATTTGTATTTAGGCTTATACCTCACTAAAATCATAAAGATCAAAATTCACAACTCATTTGGTCAATTCAGATTTTTCCTGAATATAACTTCGAGTCTACTGTTCATGATCAATCTGACCACAAAAATGAAATAATTTGGCAATACTTTCTTCTAGAAAATTTCTCTCCTATCTCTTAAGTTTCTAATGGATCTAAGATCATTGAATTCGGTTCAGTACTCTGAAGGTTATACTCCAAATACTGTAGACTAGGCACATTAGAAATTCAACTAATGCATGATCATGCTGTCAAGTTGTACAAATCATATCTCTCTATTCCAATATCCAAAAATTATGAACTTTATATCCATTGAAATATAAGAGATTAAGCTACATCTTTTGTGAAGGCACTTTTGTCTAGTTTGGCCTAAATAAATCTATTTTATTCAATAACTACAGGACTTGATTTCTGTCTCGGGTAGTGTTATAGCCTAAGTCAAGATTCAATTTGAAGCCAGATTTTGAAATTCTAAAGACAGAATTACAAATCGATGTCTTCATGAAAAATGTATTCTTATACCTCTAGTTTAGTCTAGATTAAGAACCATCTCATTTGGATAACTACAGATCAAGTTATGCATAAGACACAAAAGCATAATCAGTGAACAAGTCACAGCTACATTCTCTAGCACTCATCTTCCAATTTTCCAGATTTTATAACATCCAACCTCATGCACCTAACACATCGTGTTCAAAAATCACCCTTTCTACTTCATTTACTATTCATTATCAACTCCATTTTAACTCAATATCATTCACAAACAGATCAGAACCAAAAATCAAAACCAGAAAATCTTTCACTTATTTCAACAGTGAAAAACATAGTATATATATGTAAATCAACTTGCATGAATTTCTGCACTCCTCTCATGCATGTTTTTATTAATCTTTCAATTCCAAAAATCATTTTAACACTAACTTCTAACATATTGATTATCAAAATTGAAAAATGAACAAATGCACATCTTCATACTATATTCACGGTGAATATGAAAAATGTCCATTTTCACATGATCATTCAATGACAATTTAATTACCAAATTTATCTCATATGCCTACAACTCATAAGGATTAACAAGATACTTACTTGATAAAACTCCAAAATTTTCAAAAACTCCAAGAAGCCCTAACCTCATGCACCCACGTACATAATCTTGAAGGTAGTTTAGGTTAGGTTTTTCTTGAGGAAAAAGAAATAAATAACGAAGTTGGACTAGCAAAAGGTAGATGAAGGCAAGATATAACTCTAGTGAAGGTTTCAGTGATTCAAAAGTCCATGAAGGAAAAAAGCTTGCAGAAGATAGTTTTGAAGAAAAGAATAAGTCAAAAAGTAACTTATTCTTTCAACTATAAAAGAAATGTGAAATGAGATTGTTAAGTCAAGAATACTTCACTTCTTCTATTGATTTTGATGAAAGTCAAATAATAATAATAATAGAAGTGTGTGAATTGTTTTGATGAATTTGTTAAGTACACAGATAAATATATGTGGCACAATTCATCAAATCATGACGATACTTAAGTAAAACTTGAATAAAATGAAGCGTCTAAGATGGATCAGGCGAAGTGATTAAGTCTCAGATGGATCAGACGAAATGATTAAGTCTCAGATGGATTAGACGAAGTGATTAAGTCTGAGATGAATCAGATGAAATGATTAAGTCTAAGATAGATCGGACGAAGTGATTAAGTCTCAAATGGATCACACAAATTGATTAAGTCTGAGATAGATCAGACGGAATGATTAAGTCTGAGATGGATCAGACAAAAAGATTAAGTCTTAGATGGATCAGATGAAATGATTAAGTCTCAGATGGATCAGATGAAATGATTAAATCTGAGATGGATCAAAGGAAATGATTAAGTTTGAGATGTATCGGACCAAATGATTAAGTCTAAGATGGATCAGACGAAACAGATGCATCTAAGCAAGACGATGTAATTGAAGAATGTACTAGAACGTCATTTAGTTAGAGTTGGTTATAGGACAACTAATAACAGACTCTAGAAGATTTTAAAGATTCATATCTTAGACGATTTAACACAATTCAACTTTACTCCATATGTCTCTGTAAAAGTTTCAATATCATCTTCTCACAAATTCTAAAGTAATCTATATTTTTTTTCAATATCATTATTCTTATTTCTATTTCCATTATCAATTTCGGTAATATCCCACATTTTTTAAAATTTTTTTCTAAAATTCACCAAAAGTTCTAAATCACTAAATACATTCACGTGTATGTGTATATCATATAATGCATGAGCATGCAATACATTTCTAATCTCTCAGTAATCTTTCATATTTACCATTTTAGCTTTAACATGGGTAACGAGATGTTACACAGTAAAATAAGCACTCGATCAAAACAAAGTTAAAATGGAATGAGTTTCATTTGCATTTGCATTTGCATTTGTATCTTTAAATGTGTTCATGATATTGATTGCAATTGAATGTTGAACTATGTTGTGTTGATATTAAGAAATGCTTATGACTTTGATGGTGATATGAAGAATTGTGATAAATGAGTGTTATGTTTTGAAATGATTACATGATATTCCTACATTCAGAATGTACTTCTGGAATGGCTTAAAAAGTGATTGTATTTTTAAATATTTCTTGTATTATGATGTAAATTGTAGAATATGAGTTATAGCTCTAAATGATGTGTTTCTTTGATTGAGCTTAATGTTATTCATTGATATATATGTGTATTCTGTTTTGAGTGAACACATCGATGATAGTTCACTCAATGAGTTCGCAAAACTCATTAAAATTGCAACGTTAATTTTTTGGTACTAAGAGGAGACCTTGCTAATAGAACAAACTAACTGAAGTTTAGTACTATTTATTTTGGATAAGATATGACTCAAAGGTCTGGTCAGCTGTCATCTAAGAATTTTAGATAAAGTACTTTGTATAGTTTTCATTTCATGTAGAATCTTTTGTTTAAAACAGTGTGATTACAGATAGTTTCTGTATTGTAAATAAATGGATGGTTTGTAATGAAATAATTGTATAAAACATTTTGTTAATGAAATGAGATAAGTTGTTTTTATGATTACTTATGATGTGTATGATGTCATATGAAGTGAATGTGATTGCTCTAACATGCCATTCATGTAGGGTAAGTGCTAAGATATTCTCAAAGAATTTTAGGCATATATCCTATGGTAGTGGTGTGTTATAATAATTTTGGAATTGACGTTGCAATACTTAAAATCAAATTTAGTTGAAATTTGAAAATTAACAATATGAAAAGTTCATACTAATTCAAGACTTAGAATGTAGGGAATTCAATTTATTAGTGCGAATATGTTCATATACAATCTGGAAATTTCGATAATCTGTAAACTTAGAATTGTTTTGGTAGAAAATTGACAAATAGTTGTGGCCTGGCTTTGTTTTGATAGTGTGTTTATTACTGTCGTCGGTGTTTGCAGCGATTGTTGAATAAAATTGCTAGAAAATAAAAGAATAAGCTTTAATGATTGCGGTTGTGTTGAATGTGATTTGAACGTGGAAGATTATTTTTCAAAAATAATGTTTTAGAAACTTAAAACCAGCGTGTTTTTTATGGGTTTCGTTTTGGTGTCGTGCGATTGGAGTTTTTGTTTGTTGCAAAATATGAAGGCGGCAACCAGTAGGTGACAGTCGCTCCAGCTAGCAGGGCAACAGTCGCTCCAGCTAGCAGGGCAACAGTCGTTCCTTGCTGAGGCGACAGTCACCAAGGTGACTAACAAATAGGCAAGTGGAGGCGCAATGGAGCAGAAAATCTAGCGATGACAGCAGCAAAGGAAATCCAAAAACCCTAATTTTCAAAACGATACAGGCCTTTGCTGCAAATGCTGATGGTGCGTGCATTACAGGAAGGGTCTGGTGCGTGCACTCTTACTATTATTATTATTTAAATGTTTTAAGTTTTAAATTAAATTAGATTCTTAATAAATTTGAAAAGTGTTTTCTAATTGTTTTCAATGGGTTATTTTATTATGATTACTTTGGAATAACTTAATTTTTCAAGGGGTTTGAATTATTAAATTAAATTAATTATCAAATCAATTCTAAAATTAAAATAATTATTTTTCTTAATATTATTAAGATTAATAATTGTATTGATTCCTAATTAATTTTAGACAAGTAGTTTCTAAAATTAGAATTAATTAGTTTCAATTAGAATAAAATTGATCAATTAGACTCCTTAAAATTAAGAAAAGTATTTTCTTAAATAATTAAGAAAGATGTTTCTTAATTAAATTTATTTATTTCAATTAGATTGAGATAAATTAAATTTATGACTTTATATGTTTAAAGAATTATTATTCAATTTATTTAGAAATTGTTTCTTTATTTATGAATAATATGTTTCTTGATTTATTAGAAAAGACATTTTTCTTGACTAAAATTTGAAAAGTAGTTTCATTTATTAATTAAGATAAATGAGCTTTCTTTAATATTTTAAAACAATTTTCTAACTTATTAGAGAAAGATTTTCTAATTAATTAAGAAATCAATCTCTAAATAAATAATATAAATAACTTGCTTAATTAAATTTTAAAGTGTTTTATTTAATTTTGAAAGTAGTTTCCTTTTAATATTAGAGAATAACTTTCTAATTAAGGAAAAGTAATTTCTAATTAGATTAGAAATAGTTTTCTAATTGGATTAGAATATGTTACTTATATAATTTTGAAAAAGGAGTTTTTTAAAATTATAATTAGTAAGAAGAATAATTTATTGGAAAATTGTTTTCAATTTAAATTTTGTTAAAGGAGTCAAGATAATTGGAATATTTTTCAATTAAATTTGGAAATTATTTTCAAATCAAATTAAATTTGTCTTTGGAACAAGAATTTAATTCATATGAGTTCAATCTAATTTATTTTTTCCTAGGAGTTGGAAATATTATCTTAGATTATGAAAATCAATAACTAGAATCAAACAAAGCTAGATATTTTATACATATATATATATATATTGGATGCATATTAAATTGTCTGTTTTAAATGTGTGATAATTTGTATGAAATTTTATGTTTGATGAGATATATGAAATTAAATCCCTCATTAAAATATTAAGTACAAGTTGCTATTAGTATAAGAATAAACCAGAGTTTTATTTATTGTTAGGCTTGTTGAACAAACTCAAGACTGCTTAACTCAAATATGTTTAATCTTATAACAATAAGTTCTACTTAACTAAATTTTGTGATTTAAATGAGTAATGATCGCATAAATTTAGAGGCAAGGTTAGTAATAACATATTATATATGCTTTGACAAGAGTTGTCACCTAACACATCTAGGAGTCACATGAGATGTAATTGATAAAATTATTATCTACCTAATTTAAGTTTAGTTGGTTTTTTTAGCAAACTCAACACCAATTATATTTGAATGAGATCCTAGACTACTAGAAAGATTAGAGTAGTTTTTCTTAATCGTAGTGAGGGCTATTATTTCGAATAAAATAGGAGCAGTAACTAAATACATAAATAAATTCCTAATCTTATTTAGTAATTATGTCATATAATTAATTACTTGCTTCTCTTACATTTATAATTTTCTGAGCGATATTTACCTTGTTTAGTATAGTTAATACTATGTTAGTGAATCAAAATTCTTATACATAGGTTATGTTTGAAAAGAGTTCTCAAAGTTAGAAACGAAAAATTGTGTGCTCATTATGCAATTTTGCTATAATCCCTATTGAGGATTCGGTAACAAAGTTTTACAGATATGGCAAAATCATATAGATGACAAAATGTAATGACATTTTGAGTTAACTAATGTCTTATAAACTTTAATGACAACATGTAAGATGCATGTCAATACCATGATAGCAATATGTAAGAGGTTGCACATAATAGAGTTGAAATGTATAGTAGCTTGTTGGAATTGTTCCACTTAATCTATCTTACTAAAAGCATAGACATCTACAACAATTAATGAATTTGCTATAGTAAGATAATATTTTTCATAAGAAGGAAAATGATTGCATCACTTTTCTTGCCTATATAAGATATCATAAAGATCATATGTATTTCTAGTTCAAGCTTATAAGTATTTGATACTGAATTTAGATTCAGAATTATTATAATGTTCAAAGAATGATAAAAAATAGATTATTAAGTAAAAATAGCTGATCCAATTTTATAAAAATAGTTTGTATTTGTTCCAAAGGAGACTTATACTTAACATAAGTGGCAAGAATACAAAGCTAGATAACCGAGACTATCCTTTTATGTCATATTGATTAAATCAACATAACAAGAATCATAAAGTTGCATACAAGGATATATGTATCCTTTTGATTATGAATCTGTTAAACTTGTCAAGTTGAAGAATAACCAATCAATCTTTAGTGAAAAGATGATAATGGTATTGAATTGATAAGTTCATATATATGATGTAATGGATGAAATAACAATTCATAAAAGGATAATACTTATATTTCATTAGATTAATAATGACTTTTATGTGACTTAGTCATATGTATTAAATAAATGTTGATTTAAAAATTTTGAAAAGTTCAAATAGTTTAAATATAAGTAGAAATTAAGCATTGAAAATCTTGAAGCACTTTGATGAGATCGTTGTGGTGAGATTTAAATTTTTAGTTATCTATAGGGAATGAAATTCTCTAATAAATACCTTTATAACAAAAAGTCCATAAGAGTATGGATTTATATAAGGAAGAAAATACAATATAAGATATTGTATGATAAAATATTATTTCTTCTATAGTTATTCCTAGTATAATGACCCACCTTCAATAGTTACAATTAAATCAATTAGAAAGATTTCATATTAGATATGAAACGCTAAGTCTTTGACAGAGTCAAAGTTAATGATTTAGGGATAAGATGCTTAGTTGAAGCATATATTATCCATTAAGTTTACAACTAAAATGGGTAATAAAACATTATGAGATATTTAAAAGGTTAGATATAATCTTACAGAGTTATTGAATACATTTTTGTTTCAATGTATACTTATAAGAAAATGGTTCGCAAGATAAGTAATAGGAGTAAGATGAAATTTGAAAGGTTTAAATCTTATAACAATACATCCAATTGGAACTACTACCTTTATTTATACATTTGACATATAGTTGAAACCAGTATAATCGACCATTTATTTCGTACTAATTTTAGTCCAGTACAATACGTACCGATCGATATCAGCCGGTACAAAATGATAATCACATCTATGCTCCTAGTGTTTAGGGATATCCTGACATTATGTACCTGATAATCCATTGCCACCCAACTCATATTGTGTCGAAGTGATATTTCCTACCGATCCATGGCATTATTAGTAGTGTCCCCGACAAGTTAGGTAGTGTAATTACAATAATACCAATTTTTATATTTGTTGGCATTACTTTTTCTTAAAAGTATGTTTCACCCTATTCACTAAAGAATCATTTTTTTTTTTTTGCATAGATGGAGAATAGAAATACAAATTACATGATTAATCGAGGGAGGTTAACCCCAGCTATATCCTCCAGGAGGATCAAGAGACACCCTGAAGGTGCATTAACAAAAGTGGTAACCTTTAAATTAAAATTTGCAACAAAGTTGGCTAGCCAGTCAGTACATCTATTTCCCTCCCTGTAAGTATGGCGAGGTAGAACTACCCAGTTTCAATTGAGGAACTCGTTGATGCCCATGATGATAGGATTGAGTGATATAGTTCGTTTAGTGGAGTCAGTGAGGATGTTCATCACCACTTGAGAGTCCAGCTATAATTCTACCCGTCGATATCCAAGATCCCAAGCTAGGTTCAGTCCGGAGAAGACGTCCCAGAGTTCAGCAGATACTAAGGAACACCAACCAAGATTTTGGACAAAGCCTCCAAGCCACGTGCCGGAGCTGTCGCGAATAAGTCCACCTATTGTGGCCGAATAGGATGAGCTTTTGCATGCCCCATTAGTATTCAATTTCACCCACCCTGGAGCATGTGTGTGCCACCCAATAAGTTGTTCATGACGGGGTCTATAGCCAATATCTGCTCTATATTGCCAGAGTGAAGCTTTGTGTATCCGGTGAACACAATCCAGAACAATAGAAATAGGAAAAACCGGCCAAGAAAACTAGGCATCAAAGAGGGTCATGTTTCTCCAGGACCATAGGAACCAACAGGTGGTACCGAATATAAGGGAACAATCAAGGCCAAAAACCAGTCGATATTGTTGAAGATTCTGATAGATCTAGTCTTGTGCATGTAGATTGAAAAAATCGAGAGAGACGGCCTGTAGAGGGAAGGTAAGTCACAAACTACGCACTTTGAGGCAATCCTGCATAATATGAAGTGAGGACTCGTCTGTCCGACAATGATAGCACTCTGCAGTCATTATCAGACATATGTAAAAATGTTATTGATTCGATAATAACCGATCTTGCACGAGGAGCCAAAGAAATGATCGAATTCGTTGAGGATCGTCCCAATGCCATAATGTCTTCCAAAAGCCATTAGAATCATGGTGGGCATGCTCCATAATCATATCATATGTTAAAGCAATAGTGAACTGTCCAGTATCCGACTTCCCCCAAATCATTTTATCAGGTCCCAATTGAGTCTTGGGCGATAAAATACCTGCAATGAACATGCAAATAAAGTAAGGAAGTAAAAATTGAAACTCATCCCAAAGCCAGTTACCTGAACTATCCACATAGTGTTGATCTTCCAGATCAAGGGTTGCATAGGGGATAGGAGCAAGTGCATAGGACAGGAGAGGGCCCAAATCTTCTACACAGGGATCTAACCAGAAACGGGCCATTGAACCATCATAGATCACCTATTTCATGCCTTGAATCACTTTATGCCAAATAGCTTTGATACTCTTCCAAATCATAGAGCCGCTAACAGCTTTGAGGGAAGTTGGAAGGTTGTTGACATTAAAGTTGTATTTGGCCAAAAGAACTTGTAACCATAACGCGTTCAGCTTTGATATCAGTGCCCACCTGAGTTTAGTTAATAAGGCATTGTTGGTTTCTCAAATTTTGCGGATGCCATGTCCACCCATTTCTTTAGGTTGGCAGACCTTATCCCAGTGAACGTGGTGTATCTTTCGACTGCCATGAAAAGAGCCTCACAAGAAGTTGCGCATGATTTTTTTCAAGTCATCACACAGGTGTCTAGGAAGTCGAACCATCTGCATGGTATAGATGGGGAGAGCAGAGACAAATTGCGTCGAGGTGGTTCTTCCTGCAAAAGATAGGAGATTTTCGGTTCAACCCGAGAGGTGTTGTTAAACCTTGTCTAGTATATACTGGTACGTGCTTTTATAGACTCTCTCATGTAACAGAGGCACTCCAAGGTAGTGTCCTAGGTTTGATGATTGTTTGAATCCCAAATCTCGGCTCAAATGTCGCGCCATTGAATGATGGACATTCTTGGAATAAAAGCAGCGAGATTTGTCTTGACTAACTCATTATCCTGAGGCTGTACAAAACAATGTCAAGGTGTCCCGAATGACATGAGCTTGTTCGATTGAGGCTTCTGAAAACAAAATAAGATCATCAACAAAAAACAGGTGAGATAGAAGCAGACCTCGTCTACTTAATTTGATAGGCTTCCATCGGCCTTGAGAAACAGAGTGGTTGATTAGGTGACCCAATCTTTCCATGCAAAGTACGAATAGATAAGGTGATAGCGAGTCACTCTGTCGAATACCTCTGGAAGGAGTGAATGTATCAATGAGTTCCCCACCCCAATTTACTTGCATAGAAACTGAAGAGACACACTTCATAATAAGTGATATCAATGAACTAGGGAGCCCAATATTGATTAGTGTATGTTGAATAAAGTCCCAAAAGAGTCGATCGTAAGCTTTTTCGAGGTCTACCTTGATAGACAGTATTCCTGTCTTTTAGAATTTCCTTCTCATCGTATGTATTATTTCTTGAGAAATAATGATGTTATCAATAATCAATCTCCTTGGAACAAAAATGCATTAATTCGGGGCTACAAGAGCATTTAAAAAGGATTTTAGCCTGTTAACGATGATCTTTGTAATGAATTTATAAATCACTAAACACAAAGTAATAGGCCTGAATTGCGTAATCGACTTTAGGGCGGGAAGCTTGGGTATTAGAACCATAATTGTGCAATTTAGCTCTGATTCCCAAATTTCGTGCCGAAAAATTTACTAGGTAAAACTGATCAGGGAAGGTCCTAGGGTGGCCCATTGGGATTGGAAGAATAAAGCATTATACCCATCAAATCTCGGTGCCTTATTAAAAGCCATGGCAAAGAAGGCTGTCTTGACTTCTTCTGGAAGGATTGGGCCTTCCAGGTCTTGAGTAGCTCGGAGAGAGAGTAAAGGGAAAAATCCTTTGAGTTGGAGATGCGTAGATGTCGAAGATTCTGTCGCATACAACTTTTCAAGGAAAGTCTTGGCTATATGTCTGATGCCAGTTGTGTCTGAACTAACGCATCCATATTCGTCTATTAAAGAGGCAATTTGCAATTTCCATCTTTTAGCTGTAGTGACCGCATGATAGTATTTAGTATTCTTATCTTCCTGGGCGAGTCACTGACATCGTAATTGTTGGTGCCATTATAATTCCTCTTGACAGGGTACTTGTTCCAACTCATTACGAAGATAGGTTTCCAGCTTTCGAAGAAAGTTAGAATCCTCTTTTTCTAGTGATTTTTGAATGCCCACTAGTCTTGCCATAAGACGCTTTTTGCGTTGAAAGATATTTCCAAAAGTCAAGTAATTCCATTGTTGCAATTTTTTGGCAAGATGTCTGACTGCCCTGCACAAATTCTGTATTTGAGGATTCCAGTGGTCTTCAACAATTTGTGTGAAGTAGTCGTGAGTCAACTATGCGGATTGAAAGTGGAAAGGCCGAGGAGTAGTAGGCAGTTGTGTTGTATGTTGGAACGTCACAAGAAGAGCTCGATGATCAGACTTGAGAAAGGGTAGATGTGTTACAGTTGTTTTTGGGAAAGAGTTGAGGCAAAAATTCGAACAAAAAACTTGATCTAATCTAGCGAAAGTCTAGCCTCGCCACCATGTGAACTTGGGCCCAGTAAATCCAAGATCCCGAAGGTGACAACATTGCACACAATCTCGGAAGTGAGGATTTTTAGTTACTTTTGGTGTATTGCGTACTACTAAATTGTATTAGATGTCGAACTGTATAGATACCATTTGTTAGTATTCTCCTTTTATTTTCTTCATCCTTGCCATAATGCCCATTTTGGGACAAGTTGAAAAACATTTTCCTTAACTACTTCCTGACCTGTTCACCCAAAGAATTGATTGAACCCTGATCAAAATTTAAGATCTTAAATCTCATAACTTCTACCACAATGGTAATTATTTTAGTATTTCTTTTTTTAACTTTTACACTAATTTTCTAACACTTCCTATATGCTTCGTTTTGGTCGAATGAAAAACTTGACCCTTTTCTCTCTTCTAGTTACAAGCTCTATCCCTTGAAATGATTCTTTGAGAGTCAATTTTTCATCTTTCTTGAATTGTAATCTTATTATTATATATATGTATATATCCCTCAAAAGGAAATTCATCATCCCTAGCGATCTAGTTACACGTCTGAGTTTTAACAATTGAAATTAATACTTTCTATTTAGTTATCACACATCTTTTTGTACACAAAAATACACGATCATAACTTGCCTGCGTGGATCTAGTGACATTTACATTGGGAATATTTCTAGTTTTTCTTCTGTTCCTATTTCTAGTTTTGCTTCTCCCTCTACCAAACATTTTCCTAGTATCCTAGTGCGTAGCATACAAAAAAATTAAAAAGAATCCTCATCAATGTGTTGTCATTTATCACGATTGCCAAAACATCTCCAAATCATTGCTATACAGTGAGCGGTCTTGTATCTCCAAATTCGCGACATGCCAATTCACAAGCTGAGACTGCAGAATTTTACATAGTACAAGTCCAGCTGGAAAAATCCACCATTCACTTTCATCCCTGCATCACAGCATCCCGAAGAGTCCCCAGAGAAACAAGGGAAAAAAAAAAAAAACGCAAGCAAACATGTCAGCTGCTGTTACCCCCAACTTTCCCGATCCAGTTTAAGCTTGTAAAATCCGCAAGGATAACTCACATGCTAATATTCCATGGCTGGAAAGGAACCTTATTTGTGGATGACTGACTGCCATAATGCACATAACCACAAAGGAATGCAACAATCTGGCAGAAGGCGAAAAGGGTAAGTTTACAAGTAAATTGACTGTCAAAAGATGAGGAAAATCAAATTATTCAAGTAACTATCCGGAAAATACTACAAACAGATTGCTTCGTTTAAGGATTAAGTGGGATGTCTAAACAGATTAAAGCAGCAACTTACGACATTAATCAAGGATGTAATGTTCCACAGGGCGTAGATGCGAGCAAGACCTGCAGAACGCCTAGGTCCATGACTGAACAAGGCATTGATTCCAGCAGGAAATGGCAACAGAATGCCAAGAGGTAAAATAAGCAAAGCTAGAAAGACATCAACCAATGAGAATGAGTACAATTGTAGGAAAGTAAGTAACACTAAGCTAAAATCTCCTAAAAGAAGTATGGAGATGACCAAACCAACAAGATCCTGCACATAAGATGATAGACAATCAGCAAAATTGGTACAAGCAAATATCATCACAAGAATGCGGAAAGAGAGGAGACAGGCAAGGTACTAAATCAAACGAATATATTTATAAGGATGATAACCTGGTGGCCAACAGGCTTTGTATTATGCAACAAGAACGAGAGAGGATAAAATAAACCTCTCTTTTCTTCAATCGTTTGTATGCTGTTGGGATCTATAATTCCTCCAGGACTCTTTTTCCATCTTAAAAAGCTCTCCTTCGTCCTCTGGGCTCTACTTGTGAGACTGTTTTCTTTTGAATGACCGGATGGAATTTCTGTGTGTATGCTCTTCACACTGTTGACCGAAATGTTACAGAAACCCAAGTTAAACCTAAACCAAAGCAAAGGTCTAGCTTTAAGTAGCTGGACATCAGTTGCCAAAATTAACAGCCCATTATTCAATGTGGATGCACATATATTCTAGGCAATCGGACCACACAATCACAACAATTACATTTTCACAAGCAGAGTAATATTAGCATGTATAACTTAAAATATACATAATCACACAAATGTTGCAATTACTAATAACCTGAGAAAAGTCATCACAAATATGAAATTAAAAAATAAATAGAAGAAAAGAAGCAAGTTACACATTATTTTAACTTGCTTTGGCTTAGCCTATGTCCAGACGCAAAGACCACAGAGAGTTTTGATGTGCATTATGTTAGGAACCTCACATTATTTATTCTGCATATACGTATCATAGAACGGCAATACAATATTCCATAATAGAAAATACAATATCCCTAAACAATATCTAAATACTTTATTATTGGATACATAAAACATTCCTATATAAGATTCATAATATTCCCACACTAAATCCTAAATCTTCATGATCTTCAACGCTCCTCAAAATGGTAAGTAACGCTACCTCTTTCCAGTTTGCATAAGAAGTTCGAATCCTGAGAATTTAGAATTTTGTGAATAAAAATACATATTATTTTGTTCCGGCTATTTTTTTTATTTGCTCAAGTATTTTTCTTCCTTCCTACCAACATTTTTTTGTTTGGAAAACCCTAAAGTCATTCATAGAGAGGAAAAGATACAGATAGTGGTGCTCTCGAGGGCTGCTGGAAGAAAAGATGGAATATAAACAAGAGCACTTTAAGTTGTCAAAAGAAAAGACAGAAGAAGGTACTGATGCTTTGAATGAGATGTCAGAAGGAAAGGCAGAAGAAGGGTAACATCATTCTCAATGGGTTGTCAAAAGAGAAGAAAGCAGAAGGTAACGACGCTCTGAATGGGCTACCAAAAGGGAGGACAAAAGAATGATAACAACACTCTCAATTGGACTGCCAAAAAAGAGGACATAACAGAGGGTCTTAAGAAGAATGGCTCTGAAACAGAAGATACAAATGTATTTTGTCCTCAGAATCAGAACTTAACTCTAATACTACGTGAAATTGAAAAATAAAGAGAAGGAAAGAAGGAATTTACACATAGATTTATCGTGATTCATCGTAACCTACATTTCCCCACATAAAGACCACAAAGGTTTTGGGATGTATTATTTATTAGGTTAGCACGTCTACTTAACGCAGAACAGTATTTTATAATAAGAAAGTACATTATTCCTAAGTTTATTCCTAAGTAATATCTAAACTACTGTATTATTGGATACATAAGATATTGCTATGTTGGACACATAATATTTCCATAATTTTCATAATCTTCAACAATAAGGGAATGCAATCAGTACCACTTCTTACAACAAAGCCTATATGTATGTCAAGACAGTTACCTACGTGGTGCATAGGCTACAGTTTCTCCCTATATTTGCACCATCCTTGCTTCTCTTATCTATACAAGAACTAGTAATTATACAAATGGAAACCTTAACTATTATCTGAAGACTTAAAATAATTAGAAACTCTTCGTTGAATGATCATTTCAAGAACATACAATGATCAATGAGATTAGGACAGCTCAGCATACCCTAACTAACAATTCATTGACTCAAGGAGATTGACAAGATGAACTGCAACTAAACTTGTATTATATGATAAATAATTACCATGAATGATGTTCATTTCGTTTTGCACCATCAACATTATCAGCTGAGGTAAGTTCATTTTCTTCTATGATAGCATACACCAAGAGTCCATACTGGCAATAACCACAAGCTGTAGCCTGAACCCATGCAAGATCAGCATGTACTCCATGCACCTTTAAAGCAGCATTGGCGTGAGTTTCAAGCCATCTAAGGACAGGTCGAAATGTCAACCTAAGTCGACCACGGCAAACTAAACGGAGTTGTGCATTCAAACCAGCCACCGTACGGTACCAGGTCGTAGGAGGGACCATCTGCAAAACCAGAAGAACAATAGATACTATACACAGCTAACATATAGAAGGTATCAGTTTAGTCAAACCCCATATTACTGAACCGGAAATTACGAGTGTAAACCTTTATGCTAGGGGATTGAAAAAACAAACCTGACTCATTAGGCTAGTGAGAATATTGTCACTTTGGACTGAGAACGGGGCCATATAACTTCCATCACCTCCAAAAACTATAGAAATTGGAAATCTTTGATGCAGTCGAGAAGGAAGGTCAGTCCTCTTTTCATCTCCACCAAGAAAGAAGTCCAAATACGCAAGCATTAGATCAGAAGAGGCAGCTACCTATATAATAAAAGAGGGCAAGGATCTAATAATTAATGATGAGAATATACAGCAAATATTCTCCTTTGCTAGACTATAGACAGTCTATACAATCAGGATAAGAATGTACAGCAGCGAGATCACTGTCTTGGACTTTAAGGATGGGTTTCATAGTGTAATTATCACGGAGATTAATCAGAGTATAACACTGACAACAACTTTTAAAATGCAAATATTTGCAACAAGTTAAATAACATAAGCAACAAATCTTGGACAAATAATTTATTCAAACAAAGATATCAATATCCAGAAAAATAGCATCACTAAAACAAGAAAATTTAAGTAGTGTAGTCCACATGTTCAGTTATTGTTAAATCAACTGTTAAAGCTCATTGAAAGCAATAACCCTAGCAACTAAGATACTGCTCCATATTGGCAAATTATGGTTTTCAGTTTCTATGATTTTACGATTATAGACTACTAAGAAACAGCATCCAGCAGCAACTCGTTTTTTTGAAAACAATTGGTGGTGCAGAGAGGAATGACATTTTTAAAGAAGGAAAAGAAAATAAATTGACCTGTAAAAAATTCACCTACAGCATGTTCCAGTATGTTGTATTGGATAATCAGATAAGATACAACCTAGGTCCAACACTGATTAAAAGAAAGGACAAATGTTTTAGGGCATACAAACCTTAAGCCCTTCATAAAGAGCACGTGAACGACAAGAGCGAAGGCAAGCATGATCATACTCTGACCGAACAAATTCACGGAGTCTTTGCAATTTAATTTTTCGGCGCCATTGCTGCCATGACCATGCAAGTGGATATGCTAGAACACAAAGAATGCTGAATATGGCACCTTCCCACCATTGATAAGCAGCTAGAGCATTAATCTCATCCACAAATGCATTGAAAGCCCCCTCATATCTGCATGTCAAATGAGGCAAAAGCATAAACAATGAAAGTAAGAAAATATCATAATCTTTCCTGCAGGGCGCAGGTGAAGTTCAATTAGTACATCAACAAAACTAGTTGACCAAAGAAAAAGATATGCTTACACAATCTCTTTTATTTGTTCTGGGGGTGTGTGTGGAAGATGCCAGGGTTCACTAAAAGTGTTTGGGCCCATAAAGTACATACGATGCACATGGCTCTGAGATTCCTCAGCCCTACTTGTTTCCAGAACCTAAAAATGACTAAACCATGTCAATCTGAATGAGTAGAGTCATATCCAAATTGAACATTTTTTAGAAAAAAAGAATAAAGAGGCATATGAATCAAGATATAAAAGAAAGAAGAATATGAAAAACAAGAGAACAGAAAGGCTTCAAAGATGGTTGTTGGAATTCCAGTATTTCTGAAACAATACAAAATACTGAAAACAACCTCATTAAGTGATTCCAAGAAAGGGAACGAATGATCTATTTGAGACCCATGGTGAGTGGGAGCTGGCCCAGGTAATTCATCAACCCCAACAAATTTCATCCGAGCAACACTAAGCACCAAGGCCAGCAGGATGAGAAGACCAACAAGAAGAAGACCAAATAACCATGGCCCACCAAATGTGTAAATCAACTCCTCAAGGGCTGTATAACAATGTGGCATGTGAAATCTCTCTGAAATGCATCTATACGGACAAGGCGTTTCAGTAACACCACCTGTCAAATGGCCAAGGATAGATAGTTATCTTATTGAATTGATATTTCACTGGGGTTACAAAACCATCTATATACATGAACCATGAAAAATTGGCTGTATTATTGTCATGTTTATACCCATCACCCATTTTCTGTCCATCCCCAAATTCCAGAATTGCAAAGAGAATATATTTTTAGAACTATCAAGAATTAGCAGAACTAACGTCTCTCACAAGTCCTTGAGACTCTGTCTCAAGATCAGACAAGACCTAAATATGTATTAGACAGCACCTCGAACAGGAATATAATCAGCACGATGGGGAAGTTCATGGATGGGGCAAGAACGGCAGAGAGAACTATCGGATCCAGTAACGTTCTTAAATGTGCCAACTGGACATTCCTGAAGAAACACAAAAAGTATAAGAGGGTAAATACTCCAACAACTTTGAATTCCAATGATCTCTTCAGATAATTAGTCAACTCTTTCCAAAAACATTTTCAACAACAATGATAAATTGGTTTAAAATTTATGAGAAAGCAAATCACATCATCTCTCATAACACAAGTTCCTTGTGAAAATATAATCAATATCAAGCTATGTAGCAATCATTCTTCTTGAACACATTGCAGGCTCAAGTATTCCCAGTGTTTGGGTTGAAAAATCTTACATGCTAAGAAATAATCAGGTAAGGTATAAGTTTTTGTCGGCCATAATTCCCTTCATTCACATGACAGGTTCAAAGTCTTATATTTGCAAGAAACAACAGGAGATACAAAAACAACTTAAAATACAGAGATAAAACGTGTTAGGAATGCAACAAAGTCAACAGTCTTATGATACCTCACAAAATATTCCATAAAGCCCTTTAGGGCAAGCTTTCCCAGTCACTGTTCCATTTTCTCCAGAACCACCCATGTCTCTGCCCAAACCTCCACTGTAACAATCTTTGAGACATCAGAAAAGGCTCAAGGTTTAGGGTCAACAGAAAACATTTACAATAAGCTACAAGATTCACTATCATTAGGAGAAAACCTAAAGGAAAATTATTTCAAGAAGAGCAAATTGACTATTGATTTTTAAATAGGATGAATCAACATTTTCAAATAGAAATCAGAAAAATCATTGACACAAAGAACCATAACAGCAAATAATAAGTGTCAAGGAAGTTGGAGAAGCATCCAGTTATGACAATTAGTTTTCAACATATTGCCAAATTAAAACTTCAACTCATTATTCAGGAGATATATCATTTCATGAAGTATTCAAAAGAAATAACTTAGAAACAAGTCTACTTTATTGCTCCTTGGGTTTCTAATGCATTTTCAAAGAAAATACTATGAAGCTATTTTTAGCAGCTCAAAATGATGCATTCCCTAATGTCGTCTTCAGGTGTGTCAGCAAAAGCATTGGAATAAACTTTATCCTTATCACAAAAGATAAATTTTGCCAAGAACTATCAAAACCATTAGCGAGTTCTCTGTTTGTGACCTAGGACCAAAAGGTGACCCAGTCCAACAACCCAAAATAACAAGGTTGCCAAAGAGTGTTGCAACCTCAGCAGCATATACAGACTCATATATCATCATAATCGTCTGGTGAAATGGAGAGCCTATCAAACTATTGGGAGAAAATGAAGGTGCATTATCAAACAAATTACCGAAAATTCTTACCATGCATGAAGATTGCCATTCACAGTTGCAATAGGCTGGTATACATCTCCACTAGGAATGTCGGACCAGTGGAAATGAATTCTTCCACCACCTCCACCGCCTCCATTTGGACCACCATAACCCCCACCAGTTGAAAGATCAGCAGTGTCAACAATGTCTAGCGTGTGCAAAAATAGAAGTACAGTTCCACCAGAACCACCCCCAGGACTTCCATTGGTATTATTCATAGTAGAAAATTCTTTTAACGTCCCATTTTCTTTGAAACTTTCCCCATCAGCTTGTACTGAGCCTTGAACCGATAAACTTGACAAAGGATGCTCCCGCGAACCCATCACTACTCAGATAGGAGAGAATGAAAATGAGAAGAAATTACCTATAGCATATATACAAGTTTAGTAGCACAGAGCAGGTGGTTTCTTAAAACTTATAAGAAGATGAGTGAACCACGACAAAACAAGCATACCCAGATGTCAGTGAAAAGGTCTACAGCTACCCATCACATATTATACAGAAAGGTAATACTAGTCACTAAGTTCAAGACAGGATAATAAATAATCCTTAAAATATTAAGTTTATAGGAGTTTGATGAGCAACACTTTCGTTGATATATAAATAAGGAGCAAGCATGTTTTATTGGTTGGTGTAAGAGACTGATTACCTATGATTCCACCACCTGCAGTCACACCAGACAAATTTTTATCTCCACTACCACTACCAAGTTCACAAGGCAACTCTGAGCTTCCATAAGAAATGCCCCCTTCAACAAGACTGCCATTGTAATACCCATGCCCCCCCTTACCACCATGGCCAGCACCACCACTAACACCATTGCTTAACACATCACCTCTGCCCACACCACCTGTGCAGCCTGCACATAAAAAGCCTTGTCATAATCCCATTGTCATCTAAAACAAAACTTCGACAGAAATTTATCCCCGATTATTACATTCAACAAATCTCTGCGTGTGTGTTTGTGTCTTTGTCTGGTGGGGGATGTCAGTGTGTGCTTGTGTATCATGGAAGGAGCATAAAACTGATTAGAATAGGCATAGCAACTGACAATTAAAAAAGAAAGGATATAAACAGGAAAAGAACACACCCATCCCAGATGCGCTTATTGTTCCAGAATACAGGACAGATATAGTTCTAGCCCGGTGGAAATGGACAACAGATCCTTGTATAAGTCCTTCCACAGAGATATCCTCTACTCTGCATATCTGAATCAAACCAAAACAGTTATGCAAACCACCAATAATTGAGTTCATTAACGTGCAAAGGATGATCTCTGTTCAACCATCACCTGAAGAGTGAAAGACAGAGATGAGTTCACATTGCAGTCCTCAGGGGGATGAAGTAGCTCAAAAGGGCAAACCTCACTTTCACAATGGAGCCTCGGTGTACTGGAATAATACAATACAGGAATCGAACAAAATACAAAGGAAAAAGAAAGTGATAATCAGACAGAAATTAAAACTCACATAGCATCACTAGTTGCATTCTCCAAAGGGCCACGTAAAATAGATCCAGGTCCAACCTGAAGGACAGACGGAAGTAACTATTAGGGTCATTGATTGTCAAAAATATTAACTTATACTTAAGCACTGTAAGCGGCATAAACAAATTTTTTCCACAAGCTAATGAGGGTCCATGAAAAGAGTTAGATAAGTAGGCCAACGAGTCTTCCAACAACAAATACAAGATGACTGAACATAAAGCTAGCCTCAATCAGTAACCACATCATAATTGCTTTACAAAGTAAGAAAAAGTAAGTAATCACACTAAACTGGGGTCTGGTCAGACAGATAAGAAGATCAAGACCAAAGAGTCAATTATGAGCCCTTTAAGTGTCTTCAAATAGCGTAAACACGGACTGGTTCCTAACATAAAAATGGCACGAAGTTTTAAAGTAATTAGTTAGTGCTAGACATCTGCGCCACCACCAAAAAAAATTTCGAAACTAAACCACATGTGAAATGTATTAATTCCGTACAAGCTTCGCACATCAAATCAGTTAAGCAGGCGGTAGCACAGATGACAAATTAGTCATTGAGCCTTGTAACTAAATTGAGCCCAATTTTGCAAGACACACTGTATCTTCCAGAAACTAGAATTTAAACTATAGGTCACAAAAATATATTCTAATATAGCAGCTTACATTAATGCTGTAAAATAGAGAAAGAACCAAACGCTGAGCTTCAATCCAGTCACCTTGTCCTGACAAATTCAAGAGACCTTGTCCATGTACACCAAGATTGGCATTAGAATGTATGACAGACGTCTCCTGCTTCAAGCAAAAATAAGATATTACACGAATGTTTTAAAGCAACATCTTAAGCAAACAAGAGATACTGAGAAAAGTACCTTTAGAACAATTAGATTACTAGCCTCAAGTAAAGATGTTGCAACAGTTGCATCCCCACCACCGTCTATGAGCATTTTTGAATTCCACATTAAGAATATTTTAACACTCATGCGTAATGCACCATAGACCTGAGATGCAATGTAAGAGAACATGAAGCAAGCATATCAGTTAGAATCCACGTGACAAGCTTTACGCGACTCGAAAAGAAGCAAGATTAAAGGTTGACCTAAGGAATGGATAACTAAACATTCCATACAAGAAGAATAAGGATGTACTCACCAGATGCTTGTGACTAAATATACAATATAAGGCTTCATAAAGACTTTGACTAAGAAAAAAAGACACAAAATATATCATATGTACATACATACATATATATGATGTATGTGAACGTTTAAATATTAAAAAGTGAAACAGTAGATCTTCTCGGGTTACTTTCATTCAGAATAAATACCAAATATGTAGATAGTTCATGTAGGTTAAATATTCCCCAACAAGTAATCTCACACAAAACCCTTCAGCTGTGCACTTGTACATGGAGATTTTACAAATAACATGCTATGTAGCTTACTTTGATGATGGAGTCACTCATTAACAGCTCTTCAGCTAGCAATTCAAATTCAGATGTACCATAATGAGACAGCCCAAAACTCAGCAATCCACTACAAAGGAGACTTAACTGTCCCTGGACCTGAACGTTCCACCAGGAAAAACACTATGAAGTAGTTAACATATAAAGCAACTGGTCAGAATGTATCAACAGAAAAGCACTCCTAGAAACAAGTTGATTTAGAGGAGATATCTAATGGAAGGGAATAACATATTAGCATTGCGGACTCATCTAGAGCTTGAAGAAGTCCTTCATCAAGTATCAGGTCAAGTGTTAGACGTGGTGTATTTAATTTACAGATATTTCAAGCACATCATAACCTGTATAGAGCCAAAGTTTATGAATATAAAGGTGTAAATGGAGAGGGGAAGTGACAGAAGGGGATTGAGATCCTTTTTTTAGTAAGGAAGCTGCACACGGGAATGAATCTTTCTTCCACAATTCAGAAACCATGTCTGCTTCCATGAACAAATATGAAACAAGAGGGTATAGAAAATATCAAAAGAAAACCCACTTTATTTCTCCGATTATATGTAATTTATACATGAGTATAATATATTCTAATACTACTAAACTACTAGATTTTTAGTACATACTAACTTATCCTATCTATAGTATATCTGATCTTATCTACTAGAGAAACTTATCTCCTTGAAGATAATCTCCTAAGCTAACTAAACTTATCTAAGATAATTATCCAACACTCCCTCTCAAGTTGAGGAATAGATATTTATCATTCCCAACTTGCTTAGATTTGTCTCGAACCTAGGCGTAGGCATGATCTTTGTGAAGATATCGGCTTCCTGTGCTTCAGTAGGGACATAACATAGATCAATGCCCCCTTCTTCTATTGCACATTTGATAAAGCTCCTGTCAATTCTAACATGTTTTGTTCGATCATGTTGAACTGGATTCACTATACTGATGGCTGATTTACTCTCACTGAAAACTTTGGGGGGAGAGGAAATGGTGATCTGTAGGTCATCAAACTCTCTAACCAAAAAACTTCACAAATTCCTTATGCAATTGCCCTAAACTCAACTTCTACAATGCTTCTTGCTATTACGAACTGCTTCTTGCTTCTCCATGTGACAAGATTCCCCCATAGTTTAGTACAATAACTAAATGTTGAACTACTGTCTTCAATACAACCAGCCCAATCTGCATTCGTGAACGCTTCTATGCTTCTTTTCTCATTTTTCTGAAACACTAATCCTCTACCTAGACTGCCTTTGAGATATTTCAGAATATGGTTGACTGTCTCTAAATGTCTTTAAGTTGGAGAGTGTATAAATTGGTTAACAATACTTACAAAATAAGCAACATCTGGTCTGGTTAGTGATAAATAAATAAGTTTTCCTACTAACCTTTGGTATCTTCCTTTGTCACAGGAGGATCTTCATTTTTCTTGAATTTCCCGTTTCTCTCCAGTGGAGTTCCCATAGGTTTGCAACCCATCTTTCTTGTTTCTTCAAGTAAATCAAGAATGTATTTTCGTTGAGATATGAAAATACCTTCCTTAATTCTAGCAATCTCCATTCCAAGAAAGTGTCTTAATGCTCCAAGGTCTTTTACCCTAAATTCTAGCCTCAATTTTTGTTTAAGATCATTGATCTCACTAGTGTCATCGACTGTGATTATAATACCGTCCACATACACAATCAAGATGGATTTCTTTCCATTATTTCCACACTTCACAAATGTTGTATGATCAGCTGTCCCTGTTTGTATCCAAACCTGCAAAAAGTGTCACTGAACCTCATAAACCATGCTCGTAGAGACTGTTTGAGGCCATCTAAGGATTTTTTTCAGTTTGCAATCTCTTCCCCTTCCTTCTTCGGTTTCAAAACCTCATGGTATCCTCATATATATTTCCCCATTGAATGTACCATTTAGGAAGGCATTTTAATGTCAAGCTGATGGAGTTCCCAATCTAAATTTGCAGCCAAAGATAGAAGGACTCTAATTGTGTTCAACTTCGCAACTGGAGCAAATGTATCCTCATAATCTATCCCATAGGTTTGTGTAAAGCC
>JAOQMP010000001.1:23766832-23790135 GCA_027563575.1 Erythroxylum pedicellare
CACGTTTGAGATGTTTAGAACACCCCCTTTCGTCTCCTCTATCAATTGCCTCTGGAAAACATCTTTTATATGGAATTCTAAGTTTTTCGTTGATCCATGGTCACTTGAACGGCTGTGCATCATACTGTTCATAACCAAAAATCTCTGAGTATTGCAAAAGTGTATGGCCTCAGGGAAGTGCACTAGCATATGCAAGACTGTACATCCCTTCTATGCATCGAATCTTCATTTTACGTCATGTTTTCATCTGAATTCTTCTCGTTTTAGCCCATAAAGACAATTATTATATGTATACACAATTGAAACAAATTAAGTACCGAATATATACAAAAAACATCAAATATCAAATAAAAATTCATCAAACATGGGGTAAAAATATTTTCAATTATCCATCTATCAATAGTCAACCAAGCACTATTAAGTTCCTTCACATTTAGCTTTTGGTCATCCTCGAGAAAAACTAAAGATCAAAATCAAAATCAAAACACTTCTTTTTTAACCATACTTTTTAAGAATAGATAGTTATAAGAAAAAAAAGGAAAAACTTTCAACACTATGGAAAGAATTGAAAATTTAATGTTTAATGTGATCCTCGAGTTAGCCAAGATGCCGGAAGAATGGAGATTGAGTAGGTTAATGCCCTTATACAAGGCCAAAGGAGACATCCAACAATGTCACAACTATCGAGGCATCAAAGTACTAAGTCATATCATGAACCTATGGGAGAAGGAAATTGAAAAAAGAATTCTGAGAGCTACTTCTATATTGGCCAACTAATTTGGATTTATGCCTGATAGGTCCACGACAGAAGCAATACATTTACTCAGGAGACTAATGGAATGTTACAAGGAACAAAAACGAGATTTGCATATAATTTTTGTAGATTTGGAGAAGGCGTATGTGACGCCAGACTTTCTGAGCACTTTTGTATTGTTTTGTATTTAGAGATACTAATGTATATTGATATATTCATGGTTGCATATGAGTTTAAAGATGTATTTGAATCTGTTTGGTATGTATGCTAGTGATATAAAATGTTATATGCCCTTACATGAACTTAGAGTTAATCGGTATGCGAAATCTTGGAGATTTCTGACTTGTAAGCTTCTAAGTATATAAAACCGAGTCTATTGGATGGATATGACTATGGTGGTTAAATTAAATGTGTTCTAATGGCTTAGAAGTAATTAGATATGATTTATAGACTTATTGGACACTAGAAAGCTCAATTAAAAAAGCTAATGTACATAAGAGCTTAATTGCAAAATTTTTAAAAGTTAAAGGACTTAATTGTAATTTTTCAATTCTTGGAGGACCAATTTGTAATTTTATAAAGTTAAGAGGCTTAATTATAATTTTCAAAAGTTCAGGGACCAAAATAAAAATAAAAGTTTTCGTCATTCTAAAATTTTGGGCTTAATTGCAAATTTAGGATAAGTTTGGAGGGTAAAATGATAATTTCACATAACCTAAGGACAAAAAGGTAATTTTACCATATTTTGGTCCAAGAAGAGTCAATATTCTAGACCCTTCTTTATTCATGGTCGTGCATCCCATTAATAAAGACTTAAAACATGTTTTAATTAAAAGAAAGGAGATGAAAGGCGAAGAGAGGAGGAGAAGACCAAATTTCAGCTATTCGCTAAACCCTACCCTTTGTTTTGATTTTCTAACCCAAATCAAGGTGTTCTAAGCTAATTTGGGATCAAAGAACTCAAATCTATCATTAGATTTGAGAAAATTTTAAAGGATTTGAAGATATCATCAAAGGAAGGTTTAGGTAAAATTTGTCTCATCTCTCTCTCAATTAGGATTTTGAGTTTGGTGTTAAGATATGTTGTTCTCCATGCTTGGATATGCATGAAGCATAGTTTAGATGAATGAAATGTGTCATGGAGAGGGTTCTTTAAGCGAAAACCGAAATGTCCCCTTTTGGTGAAAGTTTGCGAATTTTTAAATATCTTTTGAAATTGATGGTCTAGATGAATTCTATGGTGTTAATTGTACATGTATAATGTGAATTGATGATGAAGAATGAAGAAGATGTATGTTGGATAAGGTTGGGTCGAAATGATGGGAGAAGAAGTGCATTAATGTAATGAGTTATGAAATTGTTAAATATAGCTTAAATGAAGAGAATTGGTTTGAATGGAGTGGTGGAATATGTCATTGATTGGAAGTGGTTACTATATAACAAGATAGGAGCATGAATTACTATAATAAAGTCTTGAAAATGTGACTTGAAAGTCATGCACATTAGGTTTTTGATAAAATGTCTAAGTGAACTTGGCTTAGGATTTAAGGAATTGTAATGATATACATTAGAAAGCAGTTTTCATGTTACTTAGAGTAAACTTGAATTGTTGCTTAGATTGATGAATAATGGCTTAATGTGCTTGGAAAAAAATGTGCTTCATTATGTTTTGAAATAGTAAGTATTGGATTAAAGGCATTAAATGCCTTATAAAATGCAAAAGAAAAGCTAATACAAATAGTAAGGAAGTAACCATATGAGAAGCTTAATGGTCGAATCTTATAGCTTAAAGAGAGTGATATTGTGCTTTATACACTTATGTGATGGTGTATAAATATGAAATTCATATTTAAGTAGTAAATACTTTATATTTCTTTTTATGTATAAAGGCTCGGGAGCTGTGAATAAAGGAGCTTGTACCGAGGATTGTTGAAGTTAAAGGAGTGTATACCTTCTTTTAAGGTGAGTTGGGGAAACCATATTTCTCAAATAGGATTAAAATATCCTAAGATAAACATGATGACTTGTATATGAATTTTGAACTTAGGCAACATATGGTAGAATTAAATTTCAAATGGATGCTAATATGCTTAGGTATTTAATAAATGATATTGTTTTGAATAACTCTTTGCACTTGGAGTGCAACTGATGTTTTCATTACATATTTTGATAAATGATATTGCTTTTAATAAACATGCAATTAAAATGCAATGGACAACTTCTTCTTTTTTTTAACTACATTTTTGAGCAACTTTGCACTTGGAGTGCAAAAGATGACTTTTATTTTATAAAATAATGTTTTGGAACTTTCATATGCATAATCAAGTCATATATGTTACGTGTATATCTTATATTTTGGCTTAGAGCCATGGCAAAGTTTAATTTTATCGGTTGGATTGATAAATAAAGGCATGGTGTCTTACTTGATTTTTGTACTTAATTGTTGTATATGATTTTTTTGTAATTGGTGAGGAAATGATTGGTCAATCGTGTGCTAGGTATAACTGATTAAGTGACCCCCACACCTTTGATGTTGGTACATAAAAGTCGAGTCTCCGTATCGACACCTTTCTACGGGACTTGCGGGTGATTCCACACGTAGGGGCTGGACACCGATGAGGTCATCACTTAGGATTATGACGCTCTTGTAGACTGTAGCTTATAGCCTGGATTCACTACGGATGAAAGTTGAGCCAACATTGAAAATCGGTGGGTGTGTACATTAATTTGGTCGCCTCGTGGTGTCATACATGATTGTTTTGGCTTATTATGAGAATTGTTTTCTGACGAGATTTGATTTATACATGAGATGTTTTTCTGATTTTGTGTACTGGAACTAGAACCTATGTTCACCGAATGAATGATTAATAGGCTAGGCTTATGTGGTTCCTAACCAGTATATGTTGAGTCATAGGCTAGGCCTATCTATTTCTTTGTAATCTACGTTCACCTCATAGGTTATTTATACCATCTTGGTGTGTATCGAGTTTTATCTGCGATATATGTTTTTCTTGCTTACTGAGTATATAGTGTACTCACCCTCTCTGCCTTCCAACCATGCAGGTTAATTTAGTAAGCTTGAATCTCTGTGAGAATTATGCGGTCTTTTGACATTTTCGGGACATTACTGCACGTGGGTAGTCTCTGTTTTATACTTTTGTTGGATAGTGACTTATGAACTATTTTTCTTTGGGTTGGTTATGTGAATATGCTTTATAATTTTATAAATTTAACTCTTGATTTTTTTGTTATTGAAAAAGACCTTATGTATGAACTCTGATACTATTGTTGAGTGGACTTTAAAGTCCTGAAGTTGTGGTAAAATTTTTGGAATGACTATTGAAGTGAGTTTAAAATTGTTTGCAAGTTTTTAGATTTTTAAAATACAGTCATTGTGTTGCCCAAATTTTTCAAAAAAAAAGAGAGATATTTAGTTAGTCTTGCATAGTCGGATTAAGGATACCATGAGTGTCTTTAGCCTAGGTATGTGGAAGTTGTCATGGGCGCAATGTGGTAGTGGGTCATGATAGCGTATGATGGTTCCGAAAAACTCATATGGAAGTATTTGGAGGCAAAGAGGATTCCTATGACCTATATCAGAGTAATTAGGGATATGCATAAAGGAGCATTGACTAGCATAAGGACGATAAGAGGTGACACGGAAGCGTTCTCCATTGATGTAGTACTACATAAAAGCTCGACCTTAAACCTTTTTTATTCACATTAGTGTTAGATGTACTTACTAAACATATTCAAGAAGAGGTACCTTGGTGTATGTTATTTGTTGATGATATTGTCTTGGTAGATGAGACCAAGGAGGGGGTCAATACCAAGTTAGAACATTGGAGAGAAGCGTTAGAATCGAAAGGTTTTACAATTAGCAGATTCAAGATGGAGTATTTAGAATGCAACTTTTCAGGTAGCTAGATGGACAAGAGATGGTGGTAGCAATTGTTACTGACATCATACCACAGAAATCGAGATTTAAATACCTTGGGTCCATCATTCAAAGAGATGGTAATATTGATGACGACATATTACATCGTATTAGATCTGGGTAGGTCAAATGACATAATGCATCAGGTGTTTTATGTGATAAAAAGATCCCTTCAAAACACAAAGGGAAGTTATATAAAATGATGATACGGTCAACCATGTTATATGGGACAAAGTGTTGACCTACTAAATGTAGACATACACAATAGTTGTTGATAGCAAAAATGCGTATGCTTAGGTGCATGTGTGGCATTACCAAAAGAGATAGAGTCCAGAACCGTGTGGTAAGAGACGGACTACGGGTGGCTAGTATTGTTGACAAGTTGAGAGAGACAAGGCTTAGGTGGTTTGGGCATATACACAGGATGCCCTCTGATGCTCCGATATGACGCTGTAAGAAAATAACCCTTACTGGCTACAAGAGGAGAAAAGGGAGGACTTACAAGAACTGGAGGGAGGTGATCAGGAATGATATGTCATAATTGGCCCTTATTGAGGCAGTGGTTAGAAATAGGAAGGTCTGGAGTGATCGGATCAGGGTAAACGACACCTGTTAAAGTCCTCGCACCTTATACTTATCGCATAGGAAGTCCAACCCAATGTCCTTTCTTTGCGAATTGTAAGTTTTGGCCAAGGCTTTCGAGCCTGCAACTTGGTTTTTCAATCTAGGTGCTATGGGGAAAGATTATCGTCAATAACTGTAAGATTGTCATATCCTCATGGTCTCTCAGTGAAGACTCCTCGTGTAACTAGTGACTAGAAGAGCTAGTCTTTGCAATGTGTAAGGTACTAACAGATCTGGTCACCTTCAGATATATCCTTATGTATTGTTTATAACTTTATTTACTGATTTTTTAGTGTGCTAGTTTTTTATTTATTTACTCCTTTAACCTGCATCACTTTTTTATTGTTATATCTGCATATGGATCTACCGGAAACAACATCTTTACAATGTAGGGATAAGACTGTGTATTATCAACCTTCCCAGACTCCGATTTATTGTGGGACTTTAGACTGGGTGTGATGATGACGACTCATAATCAATCAAAAACTAGTCCTTTCAAAATTGAGTAATCTACGGGTAAACTTTGACAAGTTGCGTTTAAAAATAATATCAATCTATAGGTACACTCAAACACCTTTCATGATTAAGACTTTCTTTAACTTTACATTTCTTTTCAATTCCCTGCCACTAAAGATTCACATGCATAACATGAATCAAAGGATTTTTCAATGTTGTAATGGGTCCAAAGGTTAAGGTGAGAAATATTTGGGTCATCTAGTTCAAAAGCCATCAAGATTAGTGAAATAGGAAGAACACTCAATCAAGTATCGATTGTAAAAACTAACATCCAAACAAATCTAGGTATCATCAGCTATGATAGATACAAAAAATTTGTTCCATAACATAGAATCAAGCCATCACACCACAAACCACATGGAGCATAAGGAACTAGAAAAAATAACTTATAAGAATAATGATGAAAAATCCATTATAACCATAATGTTAGCCACATTACAAACCTTTAACCTAATAAAATATCTTACTCAAACCTTAAAGCTAGTGGAGCTTTTGTGATTTTTGATGTTTGTGGATACAAAAGAGAATGAGAGTGGGGTTACACATCTATACAGGTTGGTTATAGTTGAGGGAATGCGATTTTTATTTCCTATCAATGAATTCCATCACTTGATATTTTTTCTTTGAAATTTTGTCTTTGTTTTAAAAAAAAGAAAAAAGAGAGAAAAGAAAAGAAAAAGATGATAAAAGAAAAGAAGTTATAAAGGATGAAACCATTTGTTTTGTAAGTAATTAATGTTAATCCTTGCTCTTAAATTTGTATGGAATGAGTGAATTAATTATGACGCAAATAAGGGAGAAGTTGTTGTGAAGGGTCACTCTTTATGGTTATAGTGTATTGTTCATCATTGTTTTTATAGGTGATTCCTTCTAATTTCTTATGCTTCATGCGGTTTGTGGTATGAAGGCTTTAATCTAAGATGTGAAACATAGTTTTTGCATTCATCATAGTTAATGGTACTCAATTTTGAATGGATGTTAATGTTTGCACTCGATACTCCATTGAGTGTTTTTCTTGTTTTATTAATTTTGATGACTTTTAAACTACATGAGCCAAATATTTCTCACCTTAACTATTACAACCTTGAAAATTCCTTATATTAGTGATTATGCATGTGAATCTTTAGTGGTGGAGAATTGAAATGATATGCAAAGTCATTGGATGTCTTGATTTTTAAATGTGTTTGAACGTGTTTATAAATTGATCTTACTTTTAAACATAACTTGTCAAAGTCTACTCCTAGATTGATTATAAGTAAAAACATTAAATGTTTAATTTTGCCATAGTTTTGAAAGTTATTCTTCCTTTCTTATGACTATCTATTATGAGGAAATATGGTTGAGGAGGAAGTATTTTGATTTTGATTTTGATTTTTAGTTTTGCCCAACAATGGTCAAAAGCTAAGTGTGGGGGAACTTGATAAGTGCTTGAATGATCATATATTTACTCCTTAATGCTTAGTAATTAATGTTATATTGCACTTAAGATACTTATTTTGGCTCATATTTTGCTTTAAGTACAAGTTGGAGGAACAAAAACCAAAATGAGCTAAATCCACATCCTTGATGCCATTTTATTGATGTTCATTCACATTTTCCCTTATAGAGTAAGAAGGAGATGAATTAGGGTAAAGACATGACAAAGAATGGAAGAAATAGAGTTATTTTAACTTACACGGTGGTGTATGGGAACATATAACTCACTCAAAACATGTGCAAACTTAAAGGTGTTGTTTCAAGCAACCCTAAGACCTACTCACTCATGTGAAAACTGACATGACTATATAGGTGACTTACTCGACCATGTTAGTTGGTCGTGTATCTCTCTGGGCTGTGTAACTTTGCAATTTCTACTAAATTAATATATACGGCCACTTGTATGCCTTTATAGCAGATTATCTATAACCATTCATTTTGCAGTATAAAAGGGCATTTAAGAGGTTAAAAAGGGTATAAAGAGATTAGAGGCTAAAAGGGAGGCACATTCCCTTCCTTTTTAAGAGCTATAGGGAGCTAAACTTCATGTTTCTAGTTCAAAGACAATATCAAGGCCAACGAATATATTTAGGAATTGATTAATCAAGTGATGTTATTCTTAACTCTAATTTAAGATTGACTTTATTTTTATGTGTTTAATGTTTTTGATTTATGTATGAATGATTTGCATAAGCCTAATAGATTATTCAAATATGGACTCATTGCTTGAATCTGGATTATGTAATCATTGTAACTCTGATTCATGTATGGTAAACTAATGGTTGCACATCATTAGTGATAACATAGCATAAATTAAATGACCCGAGCTTATATGATTGTTGCTTATATTAACTTATTTTCCTATTCTATAATGTGGTTATCATACTAAATCTGGAGAGCTTATTCTAAGTTGTTTGATAGCTAGACCTAATTAAAGAGCTTGTTTTAATTAGATACAAATTAAGGAAAAATTGGGATTAATAGAGTTTGTTATTAATCTATGGTTAATAGTTTCAAAGATAGGTACGAGAACAATATGACAACTGATTGTGCACATTTGTTTGAAGGATGACATTGATCCGCAAACTAGATTCAAAACCCATTGATTAATATTAGCAATTTTGTACTATTTGATTTGATTTATCTTCAATAATTTAGTTTTATTTTATTTTTTTGATTGAATTCAACCAACCCACAATTCTAAACACTGGTTTGTTTATTACAAAAGTTAAACATATACTCTTTATAGATACAATCCTTCCTCCCATTGCTATAAATTTAGTTATGCAAAATTAGGTTTTTTTTGTGCATTCGACCCGCATCTAGTTCACTATCCCCACATTTAAAACTTACATTGTCCCTAATGTAACATCAACTGTAAGAAATGGAGCATTCAATAAACAATAATTGTGAAAATGTGAAGGATAAGGAACAAAGTCCCCTCAGGTTGCCTCCTATGTTCATTATTGTTGGTTAGACTTCCTGTTTTCTTCCTCACTTGATGTCGTCCAGGTCTTTGCTTGATAATTTCTATGATATCAATATTGAATTAACAACGAGTGCACAACGTAGTTGTAGCTATCACAGGTAAATATGAGTCAATCTCACGAAGATAGTAATTATTAGTAGTTAATCCTATTATCTAATCTATAAATTGAATGATGGTTTTTAATTAAAAGAAATAATTAAACAAATAAAATAAAATAGGAAATGATAATAAACAAAGAAATAAAGGAAATTGCTTTAAAAACTCAATATCAAATATTAGTGTCTTATTGATGAATCCCCCTAATGTTTAAATAGTTAACCTTTTATCATGCAATTATTTTATCAATTATTGGACCGTAAAAATTCCTATCTTATGTTAAAAACTCTTTTAAGACTACTAATAACTAATTCATAATGTGACTAACTGAAATCTTTCTAGTTAAAATTCTTAAGATTACATTATCGATTTATGAATTATATTATTAGGTTTGACCTAAATTTAGAAGATTTATGTCAACCTATCTCTACGATTGCAATTGACTCCTTTCAATTATGGTAGATCTATTCATACAAAGGATTTCTCATCATATCATGTTAATCAAATTAACATACAAATAGATTCAAGTTATTTTAAAACTAACTTCCTAAGTTAATATTAATAATAATCACATCAATGGTCTCACTGAAATAAAAAACATAAACCTGTACATTCTTACTAAGATTTCACTCAATTTACTCATGTGTTTAGGGTGAAATTTATCAAACTCTCAAATCAATGCATAGTAGAATTCTTACGATAGGCTTGTAATTTTATCACGTCTTCACCACTCATATGTAAACTAGAATCAAAAACAAAAGGTCTTTATTAGGTTGTAATGGGGTTTAGGTACGATATGATTGGGGTGATCAAAAGGTTGATTAAAAGGAAATTTACAAAAAAGACATTACAAAAAACTTGTTTACATTACACATAGATCCTTTCATTATAAATATATTGGTACCATATACTTATTAGAAAATTTTCTATGCCTGCTATTTTTTTGGATCAATTAAAATAATTGACGATGTACTATTTAATAAGATGTTATCTTGAGCACACCCTTTGTTTTAGATTTATTTTGGGACTTAAATATGAAACTAATGTTTGTTTTATTTTAGGAGATGAAAAGTAGAGATTGCATCAAATTAGGACTATATTGATGATAATCACGAATTTTGGATGAAGTGAAGAGATTGTTACAATGGATAAGACTGATCACTTGAAGAGGAAACTTCTATATCCTTATCATGTGGGAATTTGAATTTGAATTTGTTTTAGATAGACATCTTTACAAGTTAGAATTATATTAGGATTAGATCAGAAAATCCTATAAAAGGGACATTTCTCATAACAGAAAAAGATTCTCTCTTCTTACATTTTTATTCTTTATCTTTCTTCTATTTTTGTTATTGAAGCCAAGGTCATGTGTGACTAAAATCAATCGTTCTGATTCAAGTGGATTTGAAACTTTAGTTGTAACTTTGTGACGTTTTATGGTATAAACCTTTTATTCACCTTTTAATTCGAGTATTTTTTGTTTTGATTTCTCATATTTCATGAATGATTACTATTGGTTAATCTGACAATTTAATTTATATTGATTATTCTATTACTATCTATAAATTTAATGATCTATAATTTTCATGAAGGATTAGTACAAGTAGCAAATAGGTTATTTATGAATTTCCATATTTAACTTATGATAAACAAGAAAACTAAATTAAATAGTTGTAGCTATCTCAATTATGCAATTTAGGGTTATTCTTTTTCACTAATCTTATTTCTATCATTTATTTGATATGGAATGCTATCACACCCAGTCAATGGATGATAAGTTTTGATTTAGATGCTAGGATTAAACTAATTAATTTATGAAAATTTGAGACTTATTACAACTATCCTAATATGTTTCAGAACAGCTGCTTGAATTGTGAAAATATTCTTTCTAAACCAATGATCAATGTTACAATTAGATGAGATCTTTCTCGTGAATCGGAGTTTCTCACTTTTATATTCAATTGATTTAATTTGAATTCTTATTAATTTTAGTTAATAAGTTACTTAATCAAAACCCCCTTTTAGTTTCATTACTTGAAATTAAGAAACTATAGTCTAGTTCTCTTGTGATTTGACCTAATTCCACGACTATTGCAGAAAGTTTAGAGAATCAGAATTATTTTGGAGGCATCGACAATCCGACCAAAATTTGGCGTCATTACTCAGGACCTACTTTAGTTTTTTAGTTTCTTTATGTTTTTATTTTACAGTTACTGCTAACCTCTTGTCTTGTATGACTCGTGTTTCTCAAATAGATAAATTACAATATAATCCAGTAATTGAGAAGATAGTGTGTCGTTTGAGAAAATAAAGTAAGCGAGGAAGTAGTCATTCACTTTTAGATATGAAAGTTGAAGTAGATCTAACAGCTAGAGAAGACTCTAATTTTCACGAAATAGAAGAAAAGATGGCAAATCTCAACCCTAGAACGTTGAGGGAGTTAGCGGCACTAAATTTGAATCAACAACCCTTATGCATTCAATTTCCAAAAGTTGAGATAGATTTTGAATTAAAATTTGGTTTGATTCACTTATTGCCTACTTTTCTTGGTCTTGCAGGAGAAGATTCACATAAACACCTGAAAGAATTTCTTGTTGTCTACTCTGAAATGAAGCCACAAGGGGTGACAAAAGAACAAATTAATCTCAAAACGTTCTCATTCTTATTGAAAGATAAGGCAAAAGATCAACTAAATTATCTTTCCCTTAGTTCAGTGACAACATGGAACGAGAAGAAAATAATGTTTCTAGAGAAGTTGTTTCCTGCATCAAGAGTAGCAAATATCAGAAAGGAGATATGTGGGATAAGACAAATTACAAGAGAAACATTATATGAATATTAAGAAAGGTTTAAGGAGTTATGTGTCAGCTGCCCACACCGCCAAATTCCCGATCAACTTCTGATTCAATACTTTTATAAAGGACTATTTGCTAACGGATCGAAGTATGGTTGATGTAGCTAGTGGAGGATCTTTGGTAAACAAAACACCTGAGGCAGCTAGATAATTGATATCAATTATAGCCGAAAATTCTCAATATATTGGGATAAGGATGGATGGCCCTATTAAGCGTGTGAATGAGGTAAGGAACATGCACCTTAAGGATAAATTTTTTGATTTAACCGCTCTAGTTCATCAAATGATTGTAGGTCAATTGCAATCGGCAAGAGTGTGTAGAATATGCTCATTTTCTGGACATCCTATGGATATGTGTCCTACAGTGCAACGAGACTCTCTTCAAGAAGCTAATGTAATAGGGGGCTTTCTTGGTTAACCTCAACACAAATATGAACCATATTTCAATTACTACAATCTAGGATGGAAGGACCATCCAAGTTTGAGTTATGGAAATCAAGAAGGCCAACAATGATATCAACCTCACAATTTTAAACAACCTCAAGTCCATCCATATGCTCAACATCAATCTTCAAATTCAGGTATATCTTTAGATGAAATTGTTAAAGTACTTGATAATAATACTTAACAATTTCAATAGAAAACAAAGGTAGGCCTTCAAAATTTAGGAACTCAGATCACTCAATTAGCCACCTCGGTGAGTAAATTGGAAGCGCAAACATTAAGAAAATTACCTTCCCAAACGGTGGTGAATCCTAAGAAGAATGTGAGTGCAATGACTTTGAGAAGTAGTAAAGAAATTCAATTTGGAACTTTTTTACCAATGAAGATAGAAAAGCACGATGATGGAAAAAAGAAGGAAGAACTTCCAACTCAAGAATCAACGAAGGTAAAAAATGATTCACCTTCATCATTATCAATTAATGCACGTTTACCTCCTTTTTCTACTAGGTTAGCTAAACCAAAAGATGATGAATATGAAAAAGAGATCTTAAAAACTTTCAAAAAAGTGGAAATCAATATACCACTTTTGGAAGCCATCAAGCAAGTTCTAAAATATGAAAAATTCTTAAAGAAGTTGCGCATAAATAAAAGGAAGTTGAAGGACAAAGAGAGAATAATTTTGGGTAAGAATGTATCAGTTGTGATAAATAAGAAATTATCAGAAAAATGCAAAAATCGTATGTTTACACTTTCGTGTGCTATTGGTAGTAAAAAAACTTGAGCATGCTAAGCGAGACCCTAGTTGCATCTATTAATGTCATGTTATATTTAATTTATCGAGCTTTAAATTTGAATTCTTCGCAAGAAACTAATGTGATGATCCAACTAGCTGATCATTTGTATGTGCATCCTATTGGAGTTATTGAGGATGTTTTAGTCCAAGTTAATAGTTTGATATTTCTAGTGGATTTTTACTTCTTGAAAATGGACGGAAATAGTGTAGAACATTCAGTTTCGATTCTGTTGGATAGGTCGTTTATTAAGACGACCAAGACAAAAATTGACGTAGATGAAGGTACTCTTTCTGTAGAGTTTGATGGAGAGATAATAAAGTTCAATATTTTCGAAGCAATGAAATACCCTAATGATCTTCAATTTGTCTATCATATGGATATTGTGGATTCATTTGTGCAGGATGGGTTTAATGAAGAAAATATTGAAGATGAGTTAGAGGTTAAGGTCAAATTGGAAGTGAACGAGCAAATTAATGAAATTTGTGAAGTTGTGGAATCGTTATCAGCAATGCAAATAAATTCGAAAATTTTGAATGTTGAACGTACTATAAATCACAAGAAAATGCCACCTTCTGTTTTGCAAGCTCCGAAGATCGAATTGAAAGTCCTACCTTATCAACTTAAATATGTCTATTTGAATGATGGAGAGTCATTACCAATGATCATTTCAAAAAGGTTGAATAAAAGACAAGAGGAAATTTTGGTGGCACTACTTAAAGAATACAAAACTACAATTGGTTGAACTTTGGCGGACATAAAAGGAATTAGCACGATGATTTGCATGCACAAGATTCTTTTAGACAAGAATGCTAAACCAAAGCAGGGAACCTAAAAAAAACTCAATCTAACAATGAAAGAAGTGGTAATGAAAGAAAATTTAAAACTTTTAGATGTAAGTACAATTTATCCAATCTCGGATAGCGAATGGGTAAGTCCAGTGCATGTTGTGCCCAATAAAATTGGTATGACAGTGATACGAAACCAGAATGATGAGATGGTACCAATGAGGATACAGAACGGGTGGAGAATGTGCATATACTTTAGAAAGCTTAATTTAATTACAAGAAAGGACCATTTCCATTACTCTTTGTGGATAAAATATTTGAGAGACTTGCTGATAAATCAATTTTCTGCTTTTTATGTAACACCCCACTATCATAGTGTATAGGACATTCAAGAACATACCCTATTGGAAGGACATGTTAGACCAATCAACAAGCCATAGATTCATAGACACTGACTTATGTTCAACAAGTCGTAGAGCTGTAGAATTGCTATCTCCCACGAGACAAGCCAGAAAGTCACAAACTTATTGTCTCGTATTCAACAATTCTTAGATTTGTAGACTCGTAATCTCCCACTCGACAAGCAATAACTTGACAAACATTCATTCTAGCTTAAAAAGATGTAGAATCACAGATATACACTCGCACTAGACAAGCATTAGAGCAACCATAATGTCCTGCTAGATAAGAGATGGACAAGCATACAACTACAAATGAATAACATACAGATCGTGCACATAACTTTAAAGTACTTTGGCCTATTAAAATCTTCTTAATCTTCCTTAAGATCAACGAGGGAAAATGTTACTCCTCCGTAAAGAGCACACTTCGCTCCTCAAAATGGTGGCTTGATCTACTACTTAACCATGTCTCAAGATTCACATTCTCTAACTCTTCCTAATGAAGGAACGAATCCACATTTAAAGCCCAAATTGTATCAACTCTCGTGTATAAAACGAGTTTCTACTTGACAAACAGAAATTTACATCTCTCTTTCCCTAAGCATTCTCTTTAGGTCTGCGCTACCTTTAATAAAGTGCCTATACCAGAGACACTCTCCAACCCTATGTTGGATGTCCAGAAGTTTAAGAACCAGATACATCAAAGGTTTACCTAACCCAATAAAAGATGATAAATTTTACTAACATCAATATCACACCTTATTTTTTTGGGTATCGTAAAATAAGATACTTGTAATGCTGAGATCCCTTATATATAAAAATGTGATATAAGATGGAAACAAGAGCTTAAAGTTCCATGAATTCAAAATTTATTTTAAGTGATTTTATACTGGCTAATTCCTTGAATATAACCAAAATTTAAACTCTAAATTAAATGATAGGGCAAACATTAGAGTTTAAAATGCATCTTTACCAAAATCTAAAATCAAATAGATGAAAAGGTGAAATTAGCAAGATTTTAACCTCAAATTAATGGTCTCCACAATATGTCTCAAATCCCATATAAAGTGACAAATCAGGTGGCAGAACATACAAAAGGAGAAGGAAGTCAATAAAACAAGGGAATTACTTCGATACAACAGCTCACATATCAAGTACATTAAACGACAGAAACCAGAAATGCATCCTCCCCGATTTGACGTGCTGTAGGAAGCAACTTTAAACTGTGATTGACGATTAAATAGAATGATCAATAAAGCTGCTCAAGTCATGCTAGGGCTCTTCTTTACAGTTATTTGTTATCCTTTAGGATCTGATATTATGCTCTTATTTTGCATCTCTTCCTCAATTATCACCATCTAACAACTGAGTTGAAGGCTTTTGCTCTTTATCTACTTCATTGATAACTTTGGGGCTGATGAAGCTAGGCTGGTTAGTTGAAGATAGAAGCCTTGCCCACATCCTGTCAGTAATGACTACCTTGTTCTGCTTCTCAATTATACGCTAAAACAGAAGTATTATCAAACCATAATTAACGTTTATCTCCAGAATAATTGATCTGACAAATAGAAAGCAGAAGTGAAAAGAAAATGAGGATGCAGGAATGTAACGTACGTGGAGATGCTAATGGGCTTGCAGAAAGAAAAACAATGCCCACAAAAGAAAAAACCAGAAGAAAAAAAACTTTTTTCTGGGCCAAAAAAAAAAAGAAAAAAGTAAATTGCACATACTAGAACATATATCTTAAACTTCTGCTGCATTTCCAAGGAAATTATTCGCTTTGGCTGAGAAACATACATTGAAAGGAATATAAGTATGTCTGGTATTGACAAGTCCAACGGTGAAGCCAGTATATCCTGCCATTGCTCCATGAACTGCACTTTGAGCAAGTAGAGTGCAGTAGACATTATCGGAAGCATTGCTTGGAATAGCATGTATCATATATGTGGGATCTGAAGAATATTTTGGTTATAGCTCGCATGTGCATCAAAACAATTTCAGTTGAAAACTCTAATGCATATAAGTTATACCTATATACTTGAGAGTGATGCTCAGCTTATTTTCTTTTGCAAAATGAGCCTGCAGCACAAATTAGAACAAACTCTTAAAGAAGGAATAACTTAGCCATTTTAGATGTCTGCGCAATCAATACAAAAATCACAAGTATATTAATTCCCCAACTTTTTCCATAGAGAAACTATTTTTACAAAGCAATTCAAAATTGATGGACACATTGGTATACTTAATCCTCATATCAAGATTTAAATGGACTAATACTCCCTTGAAAAGGTACTTCTGAAAAATTGAATTTATCTAAAATGCTTTTGCTGCCATTGATAATAAAAGGAACAAAGAATGAGGATACCATCATTAACCTTACATCTTCAATATGTAACTGCTATTCTGACAAACATTCTGCTCCTTTAGCAATCATATTTTATATCAAATGACAGTCATCCAGAGTACCACTGATATGAGCACTATCAAGTTCGTTTTATATGGTAAGCAATACCTTGATCCTCTGAGATATCCACAAGCCCACATCCTTCAGTAGCTTGTTTCCTGAAGCATCTTGCTCATCAATGGATTGCAGACTCTCGTTAAGAAGATCTTGTCCCGCTCCTTCAGCAATAACAATAACCATGTGCCCATTTTCTTTCAGTCGTTTGTCAATGAACTCAAAAAGCCCACCTTTTCCTTCAAGGTAGAAGGGTGATTCTGGAATCAAACAACAGTCTACATCTCGGCTAGCCAGGGTAGCATACATTGCAATGAAACCTGGGTTAAAAATCCAAAAAGATTGTAGAAAGGTTCAGTAAGACTGACGAAGAAATCAGAAAAGTACAAGCATACACAAGAATATTGATCATGCCACTCTGGCTTTTAGTAATTCTACATGCTGATGATTTAACTTGCCACTGTAACGCCCCATTAGCTTCACTAGACCAATTCCATTCTCCACACTTTCTGCTTCAACATGTGCAGCATTAATTGCTCGTTGAGCTTCCTCAACCGCAGTATCAAAACCAAAGGACTTGTCAATAACCTGGACCAAGCAAGGAAACCTAGCATGAATCAATTTCAAACAGCAATGGCTCCAGCAAAGTCTGAAAACCAAGTAGAAAATTCATTAAATTATAAAAATATAAAAATAATTATGAAGCTAACATTAGCATCCATTCATGAATGCTATAACTGAGTAGAAAATGTGAAGGAGTCAAATAAACCAGAAGTGGAGGCTGAGTACCGGAATGTCATTATCAATGGTTTTCGGAATGCCAGCAACAGCAACTTTGAGGCCCCGATTTCTGATTTCCTGCATAGTTTCCAGGGGTAGTTGTGCCACAGAGTTTAAAGTAATGCTATGAAAGCATAATTAGATTTACCAAACAATCATCATCAATCTAAGAAAATTTTGATAGGTGTTTCATATTGAACAACCATCTTCTGTAAAAAATGATGTTCATGAGCTTCCTGTAATAGTGGTTGTGATGTAGAACCAAATACAAAGAGAAGCTATCCAAAGAGAGATCTTATTCTCAGAAAAACTTACATCTCTCAATCAGATAAAAGAATCATAAGGTAGTTTCAGCTGATGATTCATATCAAAATAAGAATGCAAAACAAGAAAAAAAAATGAGAACAGATGAAACATGTTAAGTTTGACGATTTGAAAATTGTTTATCTTTGTGCTCTGCTACACTTTGTAGCCAATGAAATCATTATCATCGACATTGAAAGTCATTTTAATTCTCTCTAGGAGTTATGCATGAACTTACCTGATAAATAGCTGCTGCTCCCTTTTGAGTTCCATCACCTCCAATTATATAAACCTGGACCATGAAGGGGATTTTCATCCCAAAATTTTAAGCTTGTTCAAAAACAATAAAATCATTAACGGAAATGCAACAAGAATCTTTCTCAATTTCTAATGCAGACCTGATTGATCCCACGATCTTCAATGCTATCAACTATCCTTGACGTATCATGGCCACCTCGAGATGTCCCCAGGATAGTACCACCACGCTTATGGATGTCATTGACAACCTTAGGTGTTAAACTAATAGTGTTTTTGCAGTAGAAACCCCTATAGCCTCCCTATATACAAATCAACCAGAAATGCTGGTGGGATACCAAATTGACAACTGCAATATCATCATCTTCAACAACATTTATTTATTAAAATCATTCCAAAATCCTGTATTAGGATATCTTTTTCCATTAAGAGGATGGAGCCCCGGGATAAATTTTGAGGGGTGGGATGAGAAGGGGCGGGGATTAGAGGACTCGTTTTTCAGTAGGATGAGAAGGAATGGGGATTAGAGGACCCAATTTTCAAATCCCAAGTAATCACTTACTAGCTACATGAGAACGTACAGGATTCACTTATAATTTTACTACATTCATATAGGCAAGTACCTTCAAGAAAATAATAGATCCTAGAATAAGAAAAGTTGGACTTGAAGGATGTTAAGAGCATCCACTTACATCAATTCCAAGGACTTTGCTGGCGCCATACATATGATAAAGGCCACAAACAATTTCCCTTATCACTGTGTTGAGCCCTGGACATAGCCCACCACATGTAACAATACAAGCATGAACATCATCTGACTCGAAATAAACCTGCACATCATTTTATGGAAATTTCTGCACCATTATCAGCACATGATAGTAATTCCAGTATTATATACCCAAATCAACATATTAAAAGTCTTTCAGAGAATCAAAAGGCAAGTATACCTTCTGACGAGGCCCAGCACGTCGAAAGTGAACCCCTCTTGGGCTATCCTTGTGAACCACAATCTAGAATCATAATAGGTCACGCATAATTAGTAGATTATCCTGATCATAACTTCACAAATATAGAAGAAAGTTGTCAAATAGGTCACGCACAATTGGTAGATGATCCTAATCATAACTTCACGAACATAGAAGGAAGTTGTCAAATAAAGACATAGTTATCAGAAGCAGCTCCCTATTCCACATTTGTAAAACCCACACATACAATTAAAACTTCTAGAGATAATGTGGTGGCATAACATAATACAATAAAGTTTACATTTAATGTTTAACGTAATACAAAAAAGTTTACATTTAATGTTTTTTTTAGAATTAAGTTTACGTTTAATGTTAAATGAACTTAAACCTCCAAATTCTTAATATTACAAGTTTCATTCCACATGACAATAATAACTTCTGTCCAACTCTGCAAGATTAAAATTTCTAAGATGCATACTGGCCTCGTACTGTCAAGAAAATCCAGTCGCATGCCATGGCGCAGGCAGTTACATCAAGGGACTGCTTGAGTATTAAAGATATATGTAAGTGTATGGTAGAGTTAGGATCTAAGTGACAATGCAAAGAAAGAGAAAGAAAGGAAAATACTGATTTGTATTGATAATAACAGAGAAATAAGGGCGCCTCAGCAACCCCTCCCAAGCCTCAGCTGAATACAGGATATTCCCAAAAAAAAAAAAAGATAATCCCCTCTAATAGATTTCTAGCTCTTTAAATGTCTAATATTCCCCATACGTAACAACCTGCTGCCTAGGTGTCACAATTAGTTATTGGCCACAGCTGTACTACCCCTCTCCCTGCGACTATAAATCAATAGGGGGCGGTTAGGTGGTCCCTCCTGCAGACTGACAAAATTAATAACATCCACGACATTCTCTTGGCCTGCACCTGCATGATCGCTAACAGTGTACAAACCCAAAACTCCCCTAATTAGGAAAAGCAGGAGGGTATCAAAATTGTATTAGTACCATAACCATGAAAATGGGGCATTAGGTATGAGACAGCAAAACTAACCTTTTGGGGCACAGTATCATCGAGATGAACAAAGTACTGCCTAAAACACACAATGCAAATCCCATAGGATAAATTGTCCAAAAAACAACACAGAGTGATAAAAATAAAGAAATTCGAAAATAAAGTTGCAACTTACCTGACGACAGAATAGGCAGGATTGTCCTGTAATGGGTTTGGATAGGTCTGGGACACAAGATAAAACCAACAATATGAACATAACTAGACCAAGAAAAAGGGGAGGGAAAGAGAGAGAAATGACATACAGAAGGTGAATATAATAAGATCCAATGCTGGAGCGTGTGTGCTTATATTCATCTAATTAAACTAGAACCCGAAGAAGCCATTACGACAATATCCCATCCCCATCAAGTCCACCCTGAGTTCGTCAGCTAATCGAAAGGAAAGACATACACGCATATGCACACGAAACCATAGAAAAGAAAACAAACACAAGAAGTAAAACTAGTGTGAACTTGAAGTCAGTTTGATCCTGTATAAAACTGGAAGAGAACTTACAAGAATAGAGTAAATAAAAAATGAGCAAAACTAGAGTTGGGAATCTCGTTAGGATATACAGATAATCCAAAGAAAATCATATCACAGAGATAATGTAAAAGGAAAAAGAAAGAGAGATGAGGGAGGCGTACGGGGAGATGAGGAATGTAATCGGACAAGTGAGGCACATCTTCAAGTAGATAGCCAGCCTCACCATTCACTAGTTTCATTTCAGTGCTTGCGTCCAAGGCCCCCATTTCATTTCATACACGCGCCGCCCGGATAATGGTGTCTATTTATAGGAAGCACATCGGATGCCAATTTCAGACATTCCACGGGCGGAGAAACAAACAATTAATTAGAAGCAGCGTCTAACGCCCACCGGTTTTCTTTTTCAAGTTCAGTTTAGTTTGGATGCCAATTTCAGACATTCCACGGGCGGAGGCACAGCCAGTTAATTAGAAGCAGCGTATAATGCCCACCGGTTTTCTTGGCTTTTGCTGTGCAGGGTAAGACGGACTACGAATGACTAAGAGCGAGAGATTAAAATGAAAATTAAATATATATTAACAATTTATATGTTAATATTTCAAAAACTTTATGTGATGAGCTAATCATTTAAATTCAAATAAACAATTTGATTTGATAATAACAAATATATAATGTTTACTGCAAAATTTTGAAATGTCTAAAAACTTCAAACTAGAAATTATAAAATTTTTAGAATTGCAAATTGCTGTGGCAACAACACAAACAAACAAACTATGTCTAATCTTTTTAGGTAATTCATTTGGCTTATTTTAAAATATATAAAGTGAAAACTTCGATCCTTACATTAATTTCAATTTCAGTACCTTATTTTACTCTCATCCTAATCCATCGGACAATCTGAATTGGAATCTTTGCTCTTTAATTAATATATAAAAAGGTTATTAAGCTCTTTTTTTAAAAAAATTAGTCCAATAAGTTTTTTAAAAAATTCTTCTAAGAAAAGATTTACAGAAAAAAAAACTCTTATGATAAAAATTCTACTCATATAAGCCCAACCAAACATAGACTTATTTGTAATCAAAAGTCTTTTATCTCTGCAACACGTAAATGCAATTATCAAAAATATGTTGAACCTTCTGACATTGACAAAGGTGATTTTCCACCTTTCAGTCCTGCCCATCAACCAAACTCTTCCACAATATGATTTGAACTTGCACTTCTCACCGCCTAAAGAGATCGGGATATGTTTGAGATTTGAAGCCGGAAACTCACAATTGACGGGAGTCATCCTTGTTTTGAAAATTATTTTTGGTACAAAAATTTATTACTTTGAAGAAGCACCTGATAGTTGGTTGGTCGTTAATTCTTTTTATTGAGATTAAAATTAATTATAACTCTAATTAAAACTTAATTGAAATTCAAATTTTATTAAGTAAATTACTAAAAAGCTCAAACCCTATTATAAATAGGCTTAAGTTCAATATAAGTTAACAATAATAGTTATATTTATGTTATGTTTTGGTAGGTCTTTTAGTGTATTTATGAGGATTGATTAGATGATTATCGCATGTTTAGGCTTAGAATTATGTTGCTGTGATTGTTTGTTTATGTTTTAAGTATTATGTGGTTTAGGACATGATTTTGGACCTTAATCTTATATTCTTGAACTGTTTTGATGTATTTGTTAGTGCATAAACCCAGATAAATGAAGAATAAAGGAAGTTGGAGTATGGTTGGGCTAAAAGGTGGAGTCACAATGGTGACATGAGTGTTAGCGGTCATGACATAAGGTTTCTCCCCAATGTCATGATTGTGACAAAAGAATTTTATGTTGTGTCACGATTGTGACACCCTTGTTACTATCGTGATAGACACTTGTTAGATATAGGGTTTTTCATCTGTTTGGATATTTAGAGGGCATTTTTGGGACAATGTGACCTGGGTAAGCCCTAAACTTAACCCTAAGTTACTTATTTACTATAAATGAACATTAAGTAACCCAGAAAAGACAACCAACATCTTACCAAAATGGGGAAAACATAAGGCTGCCATCATATTACCAACTCAAGTTTTTCTTCTACCTTTGTTTATTTTTTTTAAGTTTGATGTATGAACTGATATTGAAATTTGTTCTTGACTTATTTTGTGACTTGAATACTTAAATACAATGTTTTGAGTATTGTGATATTCATGTTTGCTTATACTTTGACAATAAATTAAGAGAGTGAGTGAAAAGTAATCTTATTAGGTTGAGTAATGAGAATTAATGACCTAATAAGTTATGTCAATATCAAATTGATGATCATAAAAATAGAGATCTTGCGTGAAAACTCGATTATCTGATAAATTGCTTAAGAACTAGTTGAAAATATTAGGCTGTTTTTGTTAATCGAGAGATTACAAATCTAAAATTAATTAGGATTAAATGATTAGGTCTTGGGAGAGAATAATCAACCTTTTTGAAAATCTAGGATCGATACTAAATTGAATCAAAAGTGGTAAAATGAGCAAACTAACGATAAAAAGAATCCTAAACTTTTATTCTTGATCATTCTTGTTTTACTATGACAACTCATTCGATTAAGTTCTCAATAAGATTTGATTGTATCGACTTATAAATTTATCTTTACTCAACTCATATTTGATTACTTAATTTTCTGATTATTTTTATTTTCATTCAAATTATTTTTCGTAACCTTTGGTACGCTTAAATTCATTTAGTTTTAGCTAATTCTTAATAGAATTGATATCTCATTTACTACAAATTTAAGATCCATATACTTGCGAATATTGAGAGTTTTATATGAAATAAAACTTATCCAACAAGCACTTT
>JAOQMP010000001.1:23790235-23805415 GCA_027563575.1 Erythroxylum pedicellare
AGCACTTTTTACCTAATAGAAAGTTATCTCAACATATTTTGTTGATACTATTAAAGACTAATCACTTATAAAACTATGATAAGTGAGGTAAGTCAATTATAGAAATAATTCAAGAAAAATAAAAAAAATCAAACTTCAAAATAAGACATAAATAATAAATCCATGCTTTATTATATTTTATATGTTAATCATTTTATAAAATTTACGTGATATTGTCTTTTACAAAATTATTAAAAAACTTGGTTATTATTTCCCTACGCACATACCCCAAATTTTCAATAAATAGACTAGACTAGAATGTTAGTAGACAGTTAACAGCAGAGGTATAAGGAAATACTCCGGAAATATAACGCAATCTTCATCGTCGACACAGAAGTTTCTAAACACTAGTACTGCATAGAAAGTGATATGTCATGTTGGCTTATCCACCCCGTTACAACCTTACATCGTACATATTTACAAACCTTTTTTTTTTTTTTTTTTAATCTAGGATAACCCCAAAATAAGAAATGATATTGGGAGTAAACATAGTTACCTAAGAAGGATGGCGGAAAGAAAGACTACTCGGTGAGTCAATTCTCACTACAAATCCGTCTTCTGCTTCAGACTCATCACTGGATTTATCCAGTGCTTCGTTCTCACTTGCCTTTCTACCCTTAGGGGCCTTTGCAGTTAACTTTCTAAATTCAAGATTTTTCGATAGAGTAGTAGGGCCTTCAGATCTTACAGAAGCTAGTGGACGCCCATGAGACCCAGCTCTCAAGAGCAATTGACTCTGAGATCGCTTCAATTGGTTGTTTGGAAAACTGTGGGTGCGATGTCCCATGTCAACCTTACCAAATGAAAGGATTAGACTTCAGGTGAAACAAGCAACCAAGACAGACATGGCGTTCTCAGACAGAAAAAGATACGGGATAACGTCCACTCATAACCAGAAGAAAAGTTTCCAGAAAAATATTGAAAAAGTGTACTTACAAAATTTTTGGCATTGTGAGATTCCCTTCAATATAAATGAAGAGAGCAATAATATATTGAATAAGGCCCAATATTTAGTACTTTAATGCCATGCATCTTTCCTTAAGCCGGGCCACAGCTACCAAGTTAAGTCCGTGGAAATGATTTATTATGTGGCCATCCTCAGAAAAAAAAATAGGTTCATCAAGGTCCATTCAGATTGAGAGAATCAAATAATATTGAAATTTACCATGCTTCCAAAGATGCTCAGTTGCATTGCTCTTGCTGACAAGCTATTTGATGGTTGATCAGCGCCCCCAGGTTTCTGTTTATGTTGCCTTGGCTTGTAGAAATGCTCGGGCCAACTCATAAGACGACCATGCTCTCTACTTGGAGTTCTATGGTTATACTCGACTGAATGTGACAGCAGCGATGATGACCTTCTCTGTAGAGAACTGTGAGTCTCAAATGCTGTAATGTCAAAAACTATTACTCTTGCACTCGTCTCAACCTGATACCGTGATTCTTGGTGATAGTAACTGGCTGCATTTGCACCTGTTATGATCAACATCAATTTCTTAACCAAAAAGGACTCACTTCTTTGTCAGGCATCACCAAATACTAGGCAGAATATAAATAAGTAGCTGAAAATATATGTTCCCATGCTTCTTTTTCTAACCCCGCACACGCCTCGCCTCCCTTACCCTCTCCCCAGGCCTCACCACCTTCTTCCTCTGTTTTCCATATTTTGTGGTGGAATAAGCAGAGTGCATTAATACTGACCAATTTGTTTCCCAAACATCATCACATTACCTTTTACGTAGGACATTAGTGGAATGTGTTAATATTAAGATTTTACTGTGAACTAAATAAGGATTAGAACCGATCATGAAGGGTTTCTTTGTCAATATACTTTAAACATACAAATAGAAGCTGAATAAACTACTGACATCACACAACAAGGTCTAAGGATCACTCCTATGAATTCAGTCACCATGCTCCCAAGGAAAAAGGCCGAAAATTATACTTCATGATCATAACAACTAAGTTTATAATGTCTTAAATAAAGGACATTTTTTTTTGTTATATCTAAGTTAAGACTTATGCCAACAAAAATGAAAGCCAGATTCTCAAAAGGATAGTAACCAAAACTGCTAGGAAAGAGGGTAGTAACCAAAACTGCTAGGAAAGACTAACATTTCAGTACAAAAGTAGTAGCTTACATCCCCACTAACTTAACAGCAACACAGTTTGGACCCTTGAAACTCGCACCTCTAATTTTTCACAATAGATAACACAGAAGTCTTATTTACATTTAACTAATCAAAACATGACAAACAAAATATTTTGGAAGAATTAAACCTAATTTGTGAATATGTTTTCTTCTGTTATTCTTCCATTCTCCATTAATATAATACAATTCAGAAAATTCATCAACCTATCATAAAACCTTCATCACATTGAAACATTTGGCAAACAAATATTACCATGAATGACAGTAAATAAACAACGATAATAGAATAGGGTAAAGCTAACAAATCATGGGGATAAGAATGTTGATCACACATTTTATGGAAACCAGAAAATAAAAGATTCAGTCATTGTTTTCAGATTTCTTTCCACCACCAACCTCGCCTCTTTTCTGCCTTTCAAGATAATATATATTACCTGAAATTTCTACATTTGAGGAGATTTCGTTTCCATGTGAATATAGGGACCTTTGGCTTTCATGAGTAGGCAACAATGCTGCAGGAGGCGTTATCAATTTTTCTTCAGAACCATAGGCTTTTATGAATCCTTCTAAAAGAAAACCAACGGAAAGGTGAGGTAATTCTATCACTTCTCCCATTATATAAGTGGTCATCACTGATCGCTCTACAACAAGGGCCCTAAGTTCTTGCATCGAAATCTTTTCAAATACTTGAGGAAGCAAGAGTTTAGTAAGAACAATTGCACTTTCCTGAAATCTCAAAAAAAAAAAAAAAATCAAGGAATATGGAGTAGGCATATTGGCGAGGTGTACAGATCAAAAAGATGTTTGACAAAATTAGCATCTTGGTGACACAAAAACCTTGATGTATTGAATATTCATATATAGGAGAATCACCGTCTTCTTACCTGCCAGAGAAAGTCTTCTACTGCAGGGTCAGACCTAACCATTGAAAGTATTTTCTCACTTTCCAGGAAAAAGCAGAGTACTACTGTTTCTGTTATCATATCACATATATAAGGCTTTCCAGCTAGCACTTCATATAAACCCAGTGTGCTCCCATGGGGAAAGGTTGGATGAACAGAGTGTTTATTCTTTATCCTTTTGCTCCTCCACTGCCAAACAAGGACTTTCACTCATGAATTTGTTTGCAAGGAAAATAGAAGTGGTATTCCTAAATAACTGCCTGCTAAATACCAACTCATTCTAGAATTTTGTTTACCTTGACAATTCCATTAGAAATAAGCCACACACCACTGGGCTTAGAACCCTCTTTGTAAAGTGGCAAACCAAGAGGCTTCATATTATCTTTGACAGAACCTTCCAGTGGTTCACGTACTGTGGAAGGAAGAGCTCCCAAAAATGGATGAGCACTGATCAGGTTAGTTATTCTCGGAATCTTTACCAATGGAGGATTCCTTAGAAGTCTTTTTAAATCAGTCTGCAGTAGAAAGGTAGGAACATTTGAAGTTGAGCAAAGCAGTAAATGTAAATTAGAAAATAAAGCAAAAATTACCTGCACAGCATCGTGAAGATGAAGCATTTCCTTTTCTTCCAATAACCCAATCTTCTCAAGGTTTTCCACATAGTCAATTAAATGGTTCAACACTGAATACGTTACTTGTCTTGTTTTCACAACACGCAAAACCTAAAGAAATTATAGACCAGCATTTTTAATGCCAAACAGGTATTGGATTGTGTAGCTTGCAATTAATGCCCAACTATGTGCATTTGAGTTTAAAGCACAATTAAATCTTCCTGGAGACCTCAACTTTACTTCCTAGCATGCAAGAGAATGCTTATGAGGGGGTACTACCCATATCCAATAATAGGCAATGTCTCAAGCAAATCGAGGATGAAGCAAAGGATTAATAGGTTCTTATTAACCAACAATATCTGCGGTGAAATATGATAGAGAATACTTGTAATTTAGGGATACCACATGCCATGTGAGTAACATATAAGAATCTATCTTCGAGTGTTTAGGTCAAGAAACGGACCAAAAAAAAGGAAAGGATTGACATGAATTAACTGACAAAATAGTGAGAAAATTCTCCCAAAATTTCTACCAATATCTCGAAAATTCACCTTGAATCATGTGTCCAACTTGTTAAATGCTCCCAAACAGCTCGATATGGAATAGAACTAACATATGGCCTTGCTATGGTATATAGACCTCAAGCTATTAACCCCTAACAAAATTGCCTAATTAAACACAAGAGAACTATGTGATGACCATTTACCTGAGGAAAAGTTTTGCGAACATCTTCCAAGAACTTTCTAGCTTCCTCTCCTTCTACTTCACTTTCATTAATGACCATAGATGCAATAAAACTATCACCTGCAAGCATATTTATGGAAAAGAATTATAAGTATCTGCATAAAAGAAAGAAATCAAAGGATCAAGAAAAGGGAGCTAAGTCTCTTGTGAAACATCCTTGGTGAATTTCTAAAGGAGCTTACTTGAATGGAAGAGTTATTGAGATGACCAACATTTTGGGACCTTTTCTTCATGTTGGTGCATTGGCTGATCATACCATTTTCAGAAGCCAGCCTGATGTTGGGTGGGTAGAATTGAATCTTTTGAATTTTTTCTTGTAGTTGTGATCGTGTTCATGGTTTTATTTGTATTTCAAGTGTAATGGATGGGATGATACCAATGCCTAAGTGAACTTTTGTCTCCAAGCTAGAGTGTTTTTTTTGATACATCAACTTGGAGGCCAGCTGTTTTATTATCATCTTCCTTAATGATCAAAAATCTTATGAATAACTTACATGATGAGCTTGTGAAACTTCTTCTCACTTTTCTTAAAAGCAGTGACACCCTTGAGTATGTTCTCCAATATCTTGTTAAGGTCGTCAATAGACACTGACCAAGAGCCTTGATACAGGTTCTCTTCCCTTGGTTATTGAATTTTTAGCATTAACAGTCCACAGTTGTATTGCTTAACAAGCTACACTGGCTTATTGAATTGTATATGAATCAACATACATGTCTAGTGTATTTCTTTTGTAACGTCATTTTAGAGTGGAACTTACAAGATCATTTATTTTTCAGTTTTTTGATAGTGGGGTCTACCATTGCCAATTGATCACCATTCTGACAATGGTGGGTCTTGTTAAAGGTAAAATTTTAAATAAAAAAAACATGTAATCATATAAATGATAGAATCTTGACGAGGTTAAGGATTTCGTCAATTAGGAGTTGGATCTGAAATGTTTTGAAAGTATTAGGATTCCTTTTAAACAATTTCAAACATTATAGTCCAACTTATATTTTGGTGGAAACCTTAAGGTTCAAAAGAGACCTTTTGCTTTCATGGAAAGGAACAAACACTCAAAATGAATACGAGGTTTTAAAGGAAATCAAAGGTGAACCTTGCTAGTCACAAGAACCATGATGTCAATTTCAATGCAAAAGAGATAGAACAACTAAGAGGTTTACTCAGAACTATCTTAGAATCCTCTACATCTTGCTCACTAGCGCAACCCTATTGTCTATTGCCTTAGATAGAGTGCACCCTAGTTTTTTTTGGTCATTGAATATGGTACAATAGAACACATGAAACATATAATCATGCATTTGTTTCTCATAAACCAAGTCACATCTAGGATAACCATCGCAGATGGTTCTATCATCAGATCTGATGGCAAAGAAAGTGCATACATTTCCTCTTCTCTTTAATTAACTTATGTCTTACATATCCCTACCTTAATAACAAATTTGATATCCCTTTCTAAACTTAACGAAGAACTTATTTGTGTGATAATTTTCTTTAACACTCATTGTGTGCTTCAGGCTTGGACATCCATTCACCAACTCTAGCAAATATCAACTTATCCCTATTTCACAAAGCAACTAAAAATTGATGGTGTACATATCAAATAAAGAAGAAGAAATATCTCCAATAGCTAGGGTGGGTAAATGATTTTCATCAACAGTGTGAATCTTTGGACTTCTAACATATTTGTTTACACTAATAAGAAAATAAAAACTTATTGTCCTCTTAAGATCTTTCCTTGACTATTGATCTTGTATAAAATGACGAGATTTTAAAACTTTTACTTTACAATTATTGTCAAGCAACTGATTGACAAAAACAAAAGTAGTGGTAAGACTAGGAGAAACTAAGACATCAATTAGAGATGAAGAAATATCTCTAGTAACTTTGATGGGCATATGATTTCTATCAGCATTGATATTGGTAAGAAAATGAGCATTGTTTATCATGTAATTAAAATCCCCCCAGGCAAAATACCAAGTGGAAAGTGTAGAAAAGTTTTACCTACGAGCACTAATGCAGAAAGTACAGAAGTAACAATTTGTGTAATCATTTCAAAATTCATGGATTGAACAAGAGTAGTTTCAATCTGTGTTGATTATGATACATCTACAAAACCATTAACACTAGAAGATTGTGATACATCTACAAAACCATTAACACTAGAAGAACCGACTAAGGAAATATATGTTGTTGCAACTTTCTTTGGAGAATTAGTAGAATATTCCTTAGTAACATGACCATCCTTTTTGCTGTAATTGAATAATTTTCTAGGATGGCCCAAAGCATAGTGACTAAATCTTTTGTAATAAAAACACTGAATAATGCTTGTGCCCCTTGCTCTTGGCTTACCTTGTGCTACATAAAGCATATGAATTTAGGTGGATCTTTCTTGCTTCATTGTTGTTTGAGTGCAAGGACATTGCTATCATCGAGATATGTATCTAAAGAAGGGAACATACCTAAATTAATGAGACTGGACTTGGTGCCTTCAAATTTAAACTTTAAGTTCATAAGAAATTGATCTCTTTTAATAGCTTCATGAACAGATTGAAAAAAGCTAAGTCCTTTAGGAGACAACGTAGCATAAATGATATCTATATATTCAGCCCAAAGACTTAAGAAGCTAGAGCAGAATTTAGAAACTGAGGGACTTCCATGTTGCTGAGTGGGTGTTTCATGTTTAAACTGAAATGATAGATAATGTTATGTAGATAAGACCTTGTGTTGGTTACCATCTTGAAGGGTCAAAGATTCAAGATGATGTTGGGCTAGACAGATCCCAAAATCAACACCATAAATTGAGCATCCTTGATCTCCCAGTTTTTGTGTTCATCTTTATTTTTGTTTTCGTAAGAAGCAAGATTAACGCCATTAACAGGGCCCTATAATTCCTTAGGTGTAACAAATATCTTGAAATGGAATGTCCAATATGAGTTATTTTTGTATTAAAAAGAACTAAGGAACTTTCCTATTTATCTGAAGACATGATGTCGAGAGACTACAGTTGAGATTAAAAAGGGAATAATCAAGGACAAGGAGCTGAATGTGTTGAGATAACAAGTGGAACTAAAGTTGAGATGGAAACAAACCAGACTAGGACGAGAATAGAAAAAAGGAGGCACTAGGACAAAAAGCACTGATACCATTACAAACCTATGGAACTTTGGCCCAGAAAATCTGTCTGCTCACAATCGGGGAATTCTCATTACTATACAAAATACAAGCTGAATTTCAGTCCTTAAAAAATAGTCAAACTACCATATATTTGTCTATCTATAGCTAATCGATCCTACTTAAGGAAATAATTTTTTACTAAAAGCAAACAATATATCTCTGATAAGGTCTGCCTTTGACATGCCCGAATAAAATCTGCCTTTGACAGAGGTGTACAAATGTAGAACAATATTACAGTTAATTCTTTTGAAATAATGCAGCTAATCTCGTTGATGGAAACAAACATAAATTGCATTACATATCAACTTATAGTATGAATTGATCATATGTGAGTTTATATTGTGTATGAAAACACGAACCAATTCTTCTAGCAAACCAAATTTTTTGAATAGTTATTGCATCCAGGTAGAAGATTAGAAACGTAATTTACCCCATAGAAAGGAAATAATTCTGGATCTAATGTAAAGGAAAAGAGGAATACTCAGGCAATATAGGCTTCAAGAAACTAGGGCTAGAATAAGGTGAAAGTAGTTGGAACAAGAGGAAAAAATCAGGGAATGTAGAGAAATTCAGAACAATAGAAGTCATATCTAATAGAAATCATATTTATAATATAAGCTGTTAGTAATCAGTCCCAGCCTAGTGTTAGTAATCAGTCACAGCCCATAGTTCAGCCTAAGCCCATCCAAACCAACATTCATAGGGGCAAGATGGGGAAAGGAACCATCGTTGCCACATAGGCAGGTTGTTAGGCAAACTATTGTGAGTTAGTTACAGAAAGAGATTGTATAGGGTACAGCAGAGGGAATATAGCCTGAACATAGGAGAGGGAGGATTCATTCATTTTCATCATCTTAGACATATTGTACTGGCCTAGAGAATATTTTCCCAGGAGGAGCCACTGCTGTAATTCTATCTAATACGTAAATAATACAATCTCTAAAGTTCTACCTATCAATTGGTGCTTTCATTGAGAGACCAAGTGGGTAGAGATTGTGTGCAAACTAGAATGGAAGCTAGAGTATCAGCAGTAGAGGCGTCTCTTCGGAGGCAGGAATCATCCCTCTCAACTCAAGAGGGCATGGTTAAATCGCATGACACCAATTTGAAGGATCTTCGATCGCAGTTGAGCTCCACTAGCCAAATCGCAAAATCTGCCACAGACGGAAATGAGGGAGGGGTTTCAATCCTTGATGGCCAGAAACTCGTAGAAACAGAAGGTGGGTGAAGAAGAAGAACCATCAGCGCTTACCAATAATGTGTCCTCTTCAGCGGGTGGTGACAGACCCGCGCACCTCTCTTCGGTTACCGCCGGCAACGACAGGCCCACAGGAGGACAACAAGGAGTTTGGCATCGTCGACAGGGTGACCACGCTTCTTCGGTAGCTACAGAACGTGCATGGGAGGAATATAGGAATGTTGCACGTAGGGTTGGCCTCCCTGCTTTCCACGGGGATGACCCATTTGCCTGGGTCACGAGAGTTGAATCATATTTCATGATTCATGAAATCCCTCCTGAACTTCGTATATCCATGGTTCAGATTTGCATAAAGGGTTTGACGCTCTACTGGTTCATGAATCTATGGGAGTTAGACCCATGTATGACTTGGGAGAGGTTCAAACACTCACTGTTCGATCATTTTGGGGGCAGGGATGAAGGAGACCCGATCGAATAGTTAAAATCAGTATTTTAGCAGGGTTCAATAGATGGCTATATTGATGAGTTTGAAAGGGTGGCATCACAGATAGGCCATTTTCCAGAAGAGTGGTACATGAGCTATTTTCTGGGGGGTCTACGAGAAGAAATACGGAACAGGGTTAGAACCCCCCAACTTGAGTTTGACTCATTTCGATCGCAAGGAAGGTTGAAAGGGAATTAGTGGGTGAAGGTGTGGTTCGGCTAGGAGAAGGGAGGAGAAAACCAGACGGCTTTGAAGCAAACTTTGGGTCTCTTATAGGAAACTCCAACACGTATCATCCAGCTCAGCCGTATCATGTAGTGGGAAATATTAAAAATGACGTAAAGGAGCCACCCAACAAGCAGAGAGGTCCCACCTTTGATGGTCACCGACCAGGGAACTCAAAATGGAAGGGAACTCGTAACTTGACCTACGATTAGCTTATGGAAAGGAGGGCAAAAGGCTTGTGTTTTAAATGTGGGCAGACTTTTGGTCCCCTCCACTGCTGTCTAGATAAACAATTTCGGTTAATAATTTGGGAGGGTGATGAAGCTGAAGTTGAAGAGAATAGTCAGGAAGCACCAGTGGATGAGGGACAGCAAGAAGATTGGGAGTTGGTATGTAATTCAGTGGAGTTCAGAGAGATAGAGAAGGATAAATCTTCATCAACAAAATCTATGGTTTTAATTGGTAAGCTTAGAGAAATGCCTATTGTCATTTTGGTTGACAACGGAGTATGTCCAGCAGGTTAGTTGAGGCTATGGGTATTACTGTTACTCCAACTAGAACATTTGGAGTTAGATTGGGAGATGGGCACCGATCTTTTTAACAAGGAATCTGTAATGAGATAAAGTTAGAACTGAATGGGGAAGAATTCGCTGTGAATGCTTATGTTTTTGATACTGGAGGGCCCGATTTAATCCTAGGTGTTGCATGGCTGGAAACTTTAGGAGTGGTAAAGGTTGATTGGAAGAAGATGTATATGTCTTTTGATCGAAGAGGAATGGAGCTCACCTTGCAGAGGATTAACATGCAAGCCTCTTCTCCTCATGCTCTACAACAGATTTTAAAATATCAAAACCTGGAAGTAGAAGGGCTGTTATGGTCGATGAGAATTGGGGGATCCTTATCCGAAGAGATGGGAACCTTGGAAGTAGATCAGCTGAAGGAGTTGCGGACTGTCTTGTTCAAGTTTGGGTCAGTTTTTCAGGAACCTAAGGGTCTCCCACCTAGGAGGGCTCATGATCATGCTATTAACTTAAAGTAGGGGACGGTACCAGTGAATATTCGTCCATATAGACATGCACACCACCACAAGGATGAAATTGAGAGGCAGATCCGAAATTTACTGGAAACGGGAGTTATCCGGCATAGTATAAGCCCACTTTCAAGCCCATTTATCCTTGTCAAAAAGAAAGATGGCTCTTGGCGAATGTATGTCAACTACCAAGCTTTAAATAAGCTCACAATACCTGACAAGTTCCCAATTCCAGTAGTGGATGAGTAGATGGAGGAATTACATGGGGCTAAATACTTTTCCAAGGTTGACTTACGATCGGGTTTTCATCAAATTAGGGTCCGAGAGGAGGACACTTATAAGGCGGGGTTCCAAACTAATGAGGGGCATTATGAGGACATGGTGATGCCCTTCGAACCTTTGTTATGGAAGTTCGTCTTAATGTTCTTTGACGATATTTTGGTTTATAGTTCTAGTTGGGGTCAACACTTGGAGCATTTCGCTTGTGTGCTGTAATTATTATTTGATAATCAGCTGCTGGCAAATCAGAAAAAGTGTATCTTCGGTCAAAAATCTGTGGAGTATTTAGGCCATGTTATCTCTAGTGAAGGGGTAGCAATGGACCCCTCAAAAATCCGAAGTATCTTAAGAGTGGCCTATTCCTAAGGATGTGAAGGCAGTACAGGGATTCCTTGGACTTACTGGGTACTACTGGAAATTTGTCAAGGATTATGGCAAAATTGCCAAACCCCTCACTGAACTCACTAAAAAGGATGGTTTCAGCTGGAGTAGGGAGTCCGAAGTAGCTTTTGATGAGTTAAAAAAGAGGATGACTTCCTCACCAGTTCTTGCTTTGCCCGATTGCTCCAAGGAGTTTTCCCTCGAATGCGATGCATCAGGAAGGGTTTTGGGTGCCGTTTTAATTCAAAAAGGTCGCCCAATAGCATATTTCAGCAAGGCTTTGGCTGAATCAACGTTTTCTAAGTCAGTCTATGAGAAGGAGGTAATGGCAGTGGTAATGGCCATTCAACATTGGAAGCATTTTCTAGGAGGGAGACACTTCACGGTCTATACTGACCATAAGAGTTTGAAGCACTTATTGGATCAATGCATTCCTTCTATAGATCAACAATGTTGGCAAGCTAAATTGTCGGGTCTAGATTTCGAAGTGATTTATAAGCCTGGTAAGCAAAATGGGGCAGCTGATGCACTCTCCAGGGTCGAAGAGGACATTATTGCTTTCAACCATTTCTGCTCCATTTTGGCTCGATATGGATGTTGTTCGTCAAGAAGTTAAGAAGGATACCCAGCTGCAACTCATTCTAACAGCCCTCCAACAAAACCCACATTCAAAACCTGGTTACCACTGCAGAGATGGGTAATTATTCTACAAAAACCGATTAGTCCTTTCAGCAAATTCTGTGCTCATTCCTCAGTTTCTGCATGAGTATCATGCTTCACCTTCAGGAGGGCACTCGGGCTTCCTCAAGACTTATAAAAGGTTAGCTTCCGAACTGTTTTGGTTGGGCATGAAATCATCAATTCAGAAGTATGTGAGGGAATGCATCATATGTCAAAAGAACAAATATATTGGCTATGTCCCTTGCTGGACTTTTGCAACCTCTGCCTATTCCTCAGCTAATTTGGGACGAAATCTGCATGGATTTTATTACCGAACTCCCTAAATCTCGTGGCTTCGAAGTCATAATAGTGGTAGTGGATCGCTTATCCAAATATGCCCATTTCTTACTCCTCAAGCATCCATTCACTGCTAAAACAGTGGCTAAAGTATTCATATGTGAGATAGTTCGGTTACATGGAATTCCTAGTTCCATCTTAAGTGATAGAGACCCTATCTTCACTAATAACGTTTGGAAGGAGCTGTTTAAACTACAAGGAACAATGTTAAAAATGAGTTTCTCCTACCATCCGCAAAAGGATGGACAAACGGAAGTGTTGAATCAGTGTTTGGAAACCTATCTTCGCTGCTTTACCTCCCAACAACCGAAGAATTGGTCTTATTGGCTAACGTGGGCTGAATACTGGTATAACCCTAGTTTCCATGTTTCGTCCGGAAAAACTTCCTTTGAAGTCGTTTATGGCTGCCTACCACCTACCCTACTTCAGTTTTCTAAAGGGGAAAATCAAGTGGAATCCGTGGAGCTAGCCTTGATTGATAGAGATGAAGCTTTGAGACAGCTGAAACACAACCTATGCCAAGCACAGGTTTTGATGAAGAAAGCTACTCACAGCCATAGGAGAGAGGTACATTTTCAAGAGGGAGACTTGGTTTTTGTGAAACTCAGACCGCATAGACAATCTTTTGTTGCGTGACGAATTTGTCCTAAGCTTTCAGCCTGTTATTACGGACCTTTTAAGATCATTGGCAAGGTGGGGCAGGTTGCCTATAAGCTACAACTCCCTACTTCATCCAAAGTCCATCCGGTTTTCCATGTTTCCCAACTAAAGAAGGCCGTTGGTGACCATTCTGTCGAGCACACACTACCTCACGGGTTAGAAATGGATCATGAAGATTTGGCTGAACCAGAAGCGATTCTGGCTTCACGAATGTCTCAGTCTAAGGGCGGCAACATTCTTCAATGGCTTGTTTCGATGGAGAGCCAAACCAGCTGAAGAAGCCACTTCGGAGGATGCAGATTTCATCAGGGGACAGTTTCCTTCTGTCCACCTTGAGGACAAGGTGCGTCTTGAGGAGGAGGGAAGTGTTATTAATCAGTCCCAGCCTAGTGTTAGTAATCAGTCACAGCCCATAGTTTAGCCTAAGCCCATCCAAACCTACATTCGTAGGGGCAAGATGGGGAAAGGAACCATTGTGCCACATAGGCAGGTTGTTAGGCAAACTATTGTGAGTTAGTTATAGAAAGAGATTGTATAGGGTACAACAAAGGGAATATAGCTTGAACATAGGAGAGAGGGAGGATTCATTCATTTTCATCATCTTAGACATATTGTACTGGCCTGGAGAATATTTTTCCAGGAGGAGCTACTGCTGTAATTCTATCTAATACGTAAATAATACAATCTCTAAAGTTCTACCTATCATAAGCAACATGGAAAACTAAAACCAAGGTGTTCAACTACCAACAGAGGATGGAAAAGAGACCAAAAATATATTTAGCAAGGAAAATAAGATAACCAAAAAAATGAAAGAAATAAAAGAAATATGAGAACATTTAAAAATGTGAGCAAAACTAAACAAAGTAGACGCTTTCCATTGTGTTGATGAGGCTATAAATTGAGAGCAAAGATTAGAGCAAAGATTAGCTTACCTATAAAGTCATGTAGTTGCCTTCTTGCAATTCTATGGGCACGTAGAAATGCTGCACAAATATAGCACGCAAATTCCAACCTCTGTACGATGAAATAAGTGACTAGTTTTTGAGGGCAGATGCTTGATTGGAGGAACCTGTAGAAACTTGGAAAATTGACATGATGTTTTAAACCCTTCCAATCACGTAAAGGTTCATGCGAGGCCGAATCAATTGCTTCATCAACCGACTGCATCAAAATATTTGCAGTCCTTTGCATTATCCTTCCCTCATCGATCATCCCCCAATAAGCAGCTTGGACACCTGGTAAAGGAAAAAGAAATTGTAAAGTAAAAGAGACCACTTATGTTGTACCACGAACACAAAAGTGAAGGATTTCTGTTTTGAGCCCCTAGTCTTCATTTTATATAACACTGAATGAGACAAAACAACTATCCAATAAATGCATTATTGGATTTGCAGATGCAGTAAGATGATGAATCTTGTATATATTATATTCATAAGATACAAGAATTATCCAGATATTTTATAATATTAGTGAACCAGAGCTTATTTGCTCTATATCTCCTTTATTAGAGACTGCAGTATATATATACATGAATAGGTTTACAAAATAGGATAGAAAAATCTGTACAAATATGGAAAAATAATCCTAGGATACTATATATCTACAGGATACTGCTATCTAATTTAAAACATCTGATTATGATCAGATCATAATATTATGAGATATACATATCTTTGACCACACTCTCCCTCAAGTTGGATCATAGATATCTATCATGTCCAACTTGCTAATACACTCTTCAAATACTTGTCGTTGGAGTCCTTTGTTAAACACATCAGCTGTTTGCTTCTTTGTTGGAACATATGTTAGGCATATTGTTCCATCTTCTATCTTCTCTTTGATGAAATGTCGGTCAACTTCAACGTGTTTTGTTCTTTCATGATGGACTGGATTGTGTGCCATGCTTAGGGCTGCCTTGTTGTCACAATAGTGTTTTATAGGTATATCAGACCTGATTCCTAATTCTATCAACACTGTCTTTAACCAAAGACTTTCACACATTCCTTTTGCCACAGTTCTTAGTTCAGCTTCAGCATTACTCTTGCCTACCACCTTTTGGTTCTTACTTTGCCAAGTAACCAAATTTTCCCACACAAAAGTACAATATCTAGTGGTTGATCGCCCTTCTGAACTTGCCCAATCTGAATCAGTGTATATTTCAATTGTTCGTTGATCTCCTTTCTTGAATAGCAACCCTTTTCCTGGTGTACCTTTTAGATACCGTAGGATCTTGTAGACTGCCTCTAAATGCTGTCTCCTTGGTGCATGCATATAGCGACTAAC
>JAOQMP010000001.1:23820000-23847277 GCA_027563575.1 Erythroxylum pedicellare
GCCTATCTATATCTCAATATAATCTAGATATAGCTTTATAGTGTCTTGAGAAGAATATTAGTCATAATATCCTACCGACAAGGTAGATGGAGTGTACTACTTTGAAGATGAAGAGTCATTCTACTCCTTATAGCTTGGGTAGTAGTGTGATTGCTCCTAAGACTGATGAACTATTGTTATGGCAAAAGAGGTTAGGTCATCCAAACTTCCAGTATGGTTGTTTCCAAACATTTCAATAAATAAAGATTTGTGTGTTCAATATGACACTTGTGAATTTGCTAAGCATCAAAGAAGCTCTTTTACAAGGTTTAAATACAAACCCACAAAACCTTTTTCACTTATCCATAGTAATCTTTGGGGCCCATCTTGTGTTCCTAATAGAACCAATTCGAAGTGGTTCATTACATTCATCAATGACCATACTCGTTTGTATTGGGTGTTTCATTTGAAGGATAAAACTGAAACCTCTACTGTGTTCATCAACTTTTATCAACTGATAAAAAATAAATTCCAAACTAGTATCCAAGTCCTTCATACTGACAATGGTACTGAATACTTTAATCAACATCTTCATACATTCTTCCAAAAACATGGAATTGTCCACAAAAATAATTGTGTTAATAATCCTCAACAAAATGGGGTTGCTAAGTGGAAAAATAGACACCTTGTTGAAGTAGCTAGGGCCTTGATGTTCACTAGCAATGTTCCAAAAATTTATGGGAAGATGCTATTCTTACTGCAACCTACCTTATTAATAAAATGCCTAGTCATGTTACCACTCATCTTGAAACTGACCTTCCTTTAAAAGATTTCGGGTGTACAACCTTTATTGACAATTTTTCACACAACAAACTTGATGCAAGAGCCAAAAAATGTTTGTTTCTGGGTTATTCTATTACACAAAAAGGGTACAAATGTTATGATCCTATATCAAAAAGGTTGTTTCTTCGTTGCGATGTCTCTTTTTCTGAGACAGATTCCTTCTATCAAAAGTCTTTGATTCAGGGGGAGTATTGGAGTGAGTTTGGTGGTGATGAATCTCATCCTGAACCTATATTTGTTCCTGAACCTATCCCAATACCTATCTCATCTCCTATAGAGACAAATCCTAATATAGAACTTGCTATACCTGATCATCCACTCAAGGTGTAATCTCGGAAGAAGAAAGCAAGTAGTACACTTCCTATCCCTAAAGCTATACCAATCTTTGAACCAGTGCAGGTCCCATCTGAAGAAGTTTAGAGTAGTATGGATCAAGAAGACAACTAGAACATGTGCTATGCACCCGATTGAGAGGTTTGTCTCTTATGATGTTCTATCTTCTCAATACAATGCATTTATTGCTAATCTGGACATAATTGACATCCCAAGAAATATTCAAGAAGCTCTTAAAAGTTCCAGAATGGAGAGAAGTAGTTTTCGAAGAGATAAGAGCACTTGAAAAGAATGAAACGTGAGAAGAAGTTGACCTGCTAAAAGCAAAGGAACCTGTGGGGTGTAGGTGGATATTCACAATCAAATATAGGGCTGATGGTTCCATCGAGAGGTATAAAGTGAGATTGGTAGCAAAGGGCTATACTCAGATCTATGGGATAGACTACAAGGAGACATTTGCATCTGTGGCGAAGCTAAATACTATCAGACTATTGCTATCTATAGCTGCTAATTCCGACTAGCCACTTCAGCAACTTGATATTAAAAATGCCTTCTTGAATGGCAAACTAAAGGAAGAAGTGTACATGAAACTTCCTCCAAGGTTTGATGGGGAAGGAGGACACAAAGTATGCAGACTAAGAAAATCCCCATATGGGCTGAAACAATCACCACGAGCTTAGTTTGAAAGATTTGCCAAAGTCCTAAAACCAGAAGGATAGAAGCTCAATCAGACCATACAATGTTTTTTAGAATTAGAGAAGGTAAGAAGACGATTTTAATTGTGTATGTAGATGATATTGTCATAACTGGTTATGATGCAGAGGAAATTACAAGACTCAAGATAGCCTTGAGGAAAGAATTTGAAGTTAAAGATTTAGGAGAAATGAAGTATTTTCTGGGCATGGAAGTAGCAAGATCAAAGAAAGGGATTTACATTTCACAAAGGAAGTATATTTTTGATCTCTTGAGAGAGACTAGAATGTTAGGATGTAAACCAAGTACCACTCCTATTGACAATACAAAGTTTGAGGATGAAGAGGATAAACTTGCTAACCGTGAAGAATACCAAACACTAGTGGGAAGATTGATTTATTTGTCTCATACTAGACCAGATATTGCTTTTGCCATGAGTGTTGTAAGTCGCTACATGCATGCACCAAGGAGGAAGCATTTTGAGACAGTTTATAAGATCCTACGGCATTTAAAGGGTACTTCTGGAAAAGGATTATTATTCAAAAAGGGAGATCAAAGAACAATCGAAATATATATTGATTCAGATTGGGCAAGTTCAGAAGAGGAAGACGATCAACCACTAAGTATTGCACTTTTGTGTGGGGAAATTTGGTCACATGGCAAAGTAAGAAGCAAAAGGTGATAGCCAAGAGCAGTGTTGAAGCTGAACTAAGAGCTATTGCAAAAAGGATTTGTGAAAGTCTCTGGTTAAAGAGAGTATTGACAGAATTGGGAATCAATTTTGAGACACCTATAAAACATTATGGTGATAACAAGGTGGCCCTAAGCATGGCACACAATCTAGTCAACCATGAGAGAACAAAGCATGTTGAAGTTGATCGACATTTTATCAAGGAGAAGATAGAAGATGGAACAATATAACTAACTTAAGTCCCGACAAAGAAGCAAACAGTTGATGTGTTTACCAAAGGACTTCAAAGACAAATGTTTGAAGAATGTATTAGCAAGTTGGACATGATTGATATCTATGATCCAACTTGAGGGGGTATGTGGTCAAGATATGTATTATCTCATAATATTACAATCTGATTGTAATTAGATTCTATAGATTAGATATCAGTATCTTAGAGATATTCTAGGATTACCTTTATGTATCTGTATAGATTATCTAGCCTATCCTATACTCCGATCCGTGTATATATTTACTGCATTCACTAAGTAATATAAGATAGAGAAAATCAGCTCTTATTCACACATATATTCCTACCTCTGAACAGGTGGCTGATATTCTCACAAAAGGGTTACAAGAAGCAGTTTAACAATCTCTTTGGAAAGCTGGGCATGCAAAACATTTTCAAACCAGCTTGAGGGTGAGTGTTGAGATATTCTTGGTGAGTATTTGGCTCCTATAAGTTAGCTAAATCAGATCAGGAACATACGATGTACAGTTGTAAATTCCTAGAATAGAAACCTGTATAGTCTATATATTGTGTGGCAATGTAAAGCGAAAGAGGGGGCAATATCTATTCCTCTGTTCAGGTTCTATTTTCTATAGAAATATACTACCAGAATTATCCAATGCCCTGGAAAGGAATATGGTAAATCAAAATAATTAAAGCAATAGTGCATATCTCAGAATGTTCAGAGATAATACCTTCACTATGGTAACAGCAAATGAGGCAGGAATAAATGAGAAGGCAATGTTAACAATAATAGCAGCTGAGAAGGCATCCAAATCCTGCATAACCCATAGAAGTTTTCAAAACTGGTAAGATAAATCTTTTTAATTCACTGTGGAAAGTCTATTGTCCAATATCATATGCAATATACCACACGGGAACTATTGAACACCATGGAAATATCTAACGTTTAATATCTTATTCAAGAGCCTACAAGTCAAACTGGTAATAACTAAAGGAAAATTCACTTCACAATACAAGAGTGAATTTCAAAGGTTAGAGTGGAAATGACAAGAATGTCAAATAGTATTCCCTTTTATATAGCACAAGCAACTCATGAATACAGTCATACAAGTACCAAATGAGAGAAAGAAAAGACATCCTTAATAGATCATGATCAGTATTATGACTTACAATATGCTTTATGCTTATAATATCAATAGCAATCAGCTCCAACTTCCAATTTGACTAGGGTACGTATGCAAAAAAAATATTTCGATACGGCACCTTATTATTTTTGCTAAGGATTTCACTTTATTAGACTGGCTTCATATTGACAATTACACTACCACTAGTGTCAGAATCCAAAAATAGCAGTCTTGTTATCAATAAAAAGGTATCTATCGTCATCTTCTAAGTTCCCCTACTCTTTCCCCACCTATCACTTTATTCTCTTTCCAATGTTGTGACCTCAACTCACCTATATTTTACGCTGCCAATTGTTGGAAATTATGAAGATTGAGTATTTAGTACAAAAATATTATATATCCAATATAGGAATAATTTCAATATCCATAAAGTAGTTTAGGTACTATTTAAGTATATTATATTCTCTTATCATAGAATATTGTACTGCTTACTATCATATGTAGATGAATTCGACCTAACACACCGTTATATCTTGTGGTCCTTGTATTTATGAACCTAGATTGTATAGCCAAATCACATGAACCAATGTGTATATCCTTCTCCTTTCTTTCTTCTTTATATCTCCATTTCTATTTTCATAGTGTCAATTTCAAATAGACATACAAACCTCTCGCCTCTGTTGGTTTCCTAACTTAAATTCATCTCCAAATCAAATGACTTTCTTGACTAAATTCTTTATATTTAAGCAAATCATAGGGGTATTGAGCCTTTTCTCAGCTTTTGAGGTGCATAACATGTCCCTATTCCCTGATCACTCTTTTTCACATAGTACCAAAACTAATTTAATATGGTATCAAATCCAAGTTATAATTTTAGGGACCTAAGACCCTCTATTAGTTATTCTTCAGAATCCAAGGTTTCAATCCTCATACCTAAATCCCGAATCCCTAACAATATGTTTCTTCTTCAAGGTCAAGTTTAGAGTCTAGGAATCTAAAATTATTTGTGTTGACAGATATGGAATGTGTATCATTAGGATTATGCCTTAATTATTCTTCCTTAATTAGTTCTTTCTTAATTAGGATAGTTTCTTCTTTATATTCATATGTATATGCCTTGTAATTATACATAAGTGAATAAGAAAAATCTTCATTTGTTGAATGTGTTTTCTTATAGGAGTTGTTACATATAAGTTGGTTTTTGGGGATCACTGATGCCCAATTTTTTTTGCAATATTTAGAAGTATTTCATCTTGCTCTAAGTCGTTGAATATTATTCTATATGTGAGTTCCCCGAATGGAATTGAAGGTAGCTTAGCTCAGGTTAGAAATTGCCTTGACCCCAACTCTAGTAACAACAAGACTAGAAGGAAAAAAAGGCAAAGCATTGCTAATGGGACTGTAGATTTGGAATGTTAAGGCTTGAATAGCCCGAATAAGCAACTAGCACTCAAGGGCTTTCTTGGCCTTAAGAAAACTTATTTTGTTGGTCTCAAAGAAACTAAAATAAAAGAAGATTAGTTCTATAGACGACTTAGTTTTTTGCAAAGAGGATGGACTACAATTAGCAATCATTCAGCTCAGTGACTACACTTAGCAATCATTCAGCTCATCTCAATGGCATAGTAATTATATCCTCTGATCCCTCTATCATCCATTTATCAATCTAGTACTACTCTGATCAACTCAATCATTGCAAGTTGACTCTTGAGAGATTCCAATTTACCCCTGGCTATTATTGTGGTATATGTTACAAATTGGGAATTCCAGAGAACTAGACTATGGACTGGGTTGCAAAGGCTTGGATCTATCATTACGTCCCTATGGATCCTAGTAAGGGATTACAATTGTACACTCTCTCCTTCTAAATCACAAGATAATTTGCATTGCCAACACTCTAGCTTTCATTAATTCTCCAACCTGACAGCTAGTCTAAGCCTAATGGACCTAAGATACATTGGTCTCGTATTTACATGGAACAATTACTAGAGTGGGGCGAGATTCATTCAAAGGAAGTTTGAAAGGCAACAAGTGAATAGATCCCGGCTTAACCAATTCCCTGATAGTCATGCTTCCTTTGGTAACTTTCTCTTTTCAAACCATACTCCTATTTTGACGAAGCTTAACCATCTAGCAATAAAAATAAGATCTCCACTCAATTTTTTTAATTCTCTCCTCCATCATTCTGAGATAAGTTTGATAGTTGACAATGGACTAGGGATTAGGCATACGGCTCGCATGCATACAAATGTGCTCAGAAATTAAAAGAGATCAAAGCTGGGTACATCTATTTGTTTTTTATTTTTGGGAATTAAAACTGAATTATATTACGAAAGCTGAAACTTATACACTATCCTTTGCAAGGATCCTACAAGAGTCCTACAAGAAGAAATGAGAACAACTACATTACTCAACATGTACACAAATTACATTTCAAAAATCAGATAGACCAAATCAATCTAAGTTCATGGCTAATGTAGTTTTGTTTCCCTTTGGCTATCAACGTCTCTCTAATCAAATTAACTATCATCTCTGGTAGTTCATATTTATGAAGCTCCTCTTTCTTGTAAAATCTTCGATTCCTCTCCCTCCATATATAATAGATCACCATCTGAAAGGATGTCTTAATAATAAGACTATCCCGTTGGCTAAGTTTGGAGTACCTAATGATGTCATTCAATGTTTCTTCCCATTCAAATGAGAACCTTGGAATTCTATTTGTTGAAAGGTAATGTTGATCTAATGAGGAATGATGAGTCGCCTTTGATCATCTTAATAATGCTCAGAAGGCCTTTTCTGAAGGCTACTAAGGTAGTTGAGTTTTGAAGGCTATTGAGGTAGCTGATCTGAAGAAATATGAATCTTTAGAAGCTTAGCTACTGAGGTAGTTGAGTTTTGAAGGCTATTGAGGTAGCTAATCTGAAGAAATATGAGTCTTTAGAAGCTTACAACTCCTAGTTAAAAGTCTAGAATTTGATGGCTACAGAAGGGAGATAGGAACTCAAGATATTTTCATTATATGATACAATATAAAAGGAACAAAAGAAGAATCTTCTCATTCAAGAATTTAAGATGGGACCATAGTGAATAAACAGCACCAGCTCAAAGAATTGGCCTATAGCATGCTGCAATGTGATTTACAAACTAATATCCAACATACTAACGACTAGATTGAAGAGGAGACTACTGAGCTTATTAACCCTTGTTAGGGTGCTTATGTGAGTGGATGAAGCATAGGGGGCATTATTATTCTTGCTCAAGAGCTTTTCAAAGGATACAACTCCTATAAGCATATTAACAGCTATGCTTAAAAATTGATTTTACCAAAGCTTTTGATTCAATTAATTGGGATTTCCTACTAAGTACTTTTTAAGCTATTGGTTTTCTTAGCAGGTTCATTGGATGGATTCAAGCTTGCATTTCCTTAATATCCTATTTTCTTATAATCAATGGGGAGCCTTTAGACCTTTTTAAAGGAGCTCAAGGTTTGAGATAAGGTAATCGCTTGTCTCCTTACCTTTTTGCAATCATAATAGAAGAGTTGAATAGGATTATCTCTTTGAATACAGCAAGAAATCCTAACTTTAAGTACCATCACAGATGTGGGAAGTTAAAGATCTCTTAACTTTGATTCGCGGATGATCTTTTGCTGATATGTGAAGAATATGTATGAATAAGAGTTGTTTTGCTCTATATCGTATTTCTTAGAGAATGTAGTACATATATACATGATTAGGGGATACCGAACAGGATAGAGAATCTATACAAATAAAGGAAATAATCCTAAGATAATGCTTATCCCTAAGATAATGTTATCTAATCAATATAATTTGATTACAATCATATTATCACAATATTATGTGATAATATCGTATCTTGACGACACTCCCCCTCAAGTTGGATCATAGATATCAATCATGTCTAACTTGCTAATACATTCTTCAAATACTTGTCTTTGAAGTCCTTTAGTAAATACATCTGCCATCTACTTCTTCGTTGGTACATAAGTTAGGCATATTGTTCCATCTTCTATCTTGTCCTTGATGAAATGTCGATCAACTTTTAACATGTTTTGTTCTCTCATGGTGGACTGGATTGTGTGCCATGCTTAGGGCTGCCTTGTTATCACAATAATGCTTTATAGGTGACTCAAAATGATTTCCAATTCTGTCAGCACTCTTTTCAACCAAAGACTTCAACAAACTCCTTTTGCAACTGCTCTAAGTTCAGCTTCTACACTACTCTTAGCTACCACCTTTTGCTTCTTACTTTGCCACGTGACTAGATTTCCCCACATGAAAGTGCAATATCCAGTGGTTGATCGTCTATCCTCTTTTGAACTTGCCCAATTTGAATCGGTATATATTTTAATTATTCTTTGATCTCCCTTTTTGAATAATAATCCTTTCCCAGGAGTACCCTTTAGATACCATAAGATCTTATACACTGCCTCAAAATGCTTACTCTTTGGTGCATGCATGTAGCGACTTACAACATTCATGACGAAAGCAATATTTGGTCTAGTATGAGACAAATAAATTAACCTTCCCACTAGTGTTTGGTATTCTTCACGGTTAACCAGTTTATCTTCTTCATCTTCAAACTTTGTACTTTCAATAGAAGTGGTGCTGGGTTTACATCCTAACATTCCTGTTTCCTTCAAGAGATCAAGAATGTACTTCCTTTGTGAGATGTAAATCCCTTTCTTTGATCTAGCTACTTCCTAAGTCGTTAACTTCAAACTCTTTCCTCAAAGCTGACTTGAGTCTTGTAATTTCCTCTACGTCATCACCAGTTATAACAATATCATCTTACATACACAATCAAAATTGTCTTCTTACCTTCTCTAATTCTGAATAACATTGAATAATCAGACTGAGCTTGTGTGTATCCTTCTGTTTTTAATACTTTGGCAAATCTTTCAAACCAAGCTTGTGGTGATTGTTTCAGCCCATATAGGAATTTTCTTAGTCTGCATACTCTGTTTCCTCCTCCTTCATTATCAAACCCTGGAGGAAGTTTCATATATACTTCTTCCTTCAATTTGCCATTCAAGAAGGCATTTTTAATGTCAAGTTGTTGAAGGGACCAATCGAAGTTAGCAGTAACAGATAGCAGTAGTCTGATAGTGTAGTCCATCCCATAGGACTGAGTATGGCCCTTTGCTACCAATCTCGCTTTATACCTCTCAATGGAGCCATCAGCCCCATATTTGACTGTGAATATTCACCTCCACTGCACGGGTTTCTTCCCCTTTGGCAGATCAACGTCTTTCCATGTCTCAATTTTTTCAAGTGCTCTTATTTCTTCAAAAAAATGCTTCTCTCCATTTTGGAACTTTAAGAGCTTCTAGGATATTATTGGGAATGTCAATTCTGTCCAGATTAGCAATAAACGCTTTATATTGAGAAGATAGAGCATCATAAGAGACAAACCTCTCAATCGGGTGCATAGTACATGATCTAGATTTCTTCCGTAAAGCGATTGGCAGTTTTAGACCTACATTGTCTACTTGTTCCTTTGTATTACTCCTCTGAGCTTCTTCGGCAAGAACCTGCATTGGTTGAGAGATTGGTATAGCTTCAGGAACAAGGAATGTACTACTTGTTTTCTTCTTCGGAGCGTTCACTTTGAGTGTATTGTCAGGCATGGTTACTTCTGTATCAGAATTTTTCTCTATAGGAGGTGCATTGGATATAGTTGTTAGGATAGGTTCAAAAACATATGTACAAGGAGGTTCAGGCACAGATGTATATGGCTGAGATTCATCACCAAACTCACTCCAATACTCCCCCTGAATCGAAGACTTGGGATAGAAGAGATCTGCCCCAGAAAAAGTGACATCACAACTAACAAACAACCTTTTTGATATAGGATCATAACACTTATAACCTTTTTGTGTAGCAGAGTAACCCAGGAACACACATTTTTTGGCTGTAGGATCAAGTTTGTTTTGTGAATAACTGTGAATAAAGACTGTACACCTGAAAACTTTTAGAGGAAGGTTAGTTTCAAGATGGGCAGTAGTATGGATTTCTTGAAATTTTTGAAGAGGTGTTTTTAAAGAAAGGACATGACTAGGCATTCGATTAATAAGGTAGGTTGCAGTAAGGATAGCATCCCCTAAAAAATTTTTGGAACATTGCTAGTGAACATCAAGGCCCTAGCTACTTCAAGAAGGTGTCTATTTTTCCACTCAGCATGAAGATAAAAAAGCTTGTATGATATTACCTCTCATAGTAGCAATGGCAACTGTACTTGTTTTCTATTGGTGGCTGTCATTTTGGAGATTTTTTAGTATTTCCAATAATTTCCCTAGTGAAATATTCAGCTCATCAGCTTCTTGTTTCTAACTATCTTCAGATTTTTCTGTTCTCCCTTCACTAGATACTTGATAGCCTTGGTTTTTTCCTTTTCGTGGTTTCCAATCTGGAGGCTTTCCATGGATGTCCCAGAATGTGTCTTTGCTGTGACCATTTTGTTTGCAATGATCACACCACTTTTTTTGATCCTTCTTACTGGATTCACCAGGGGACGTCAATATAGACACTTCACTAGTAGGATTGGAGACATTTTGTTCTTCTTTTGACTCTTCTTTTAGCATAATTTTCTTCCTTGTTGCTTCCCTCCTAACTTCAAAAAAAACTTCTTTAACTGTTGGTAGAGGAACTCTTTCCTTTTCAATTTTCTGGTTGTACATCACAGCTTCTTCCTTGCACTTCCACTCTTCGTCCGACAGAAGGTCAAGTTCCTGCCATAATGCCACCATTTCAACCCAATATTCTGTTTCTCTGTCACCTTCCTTCATCTATCACAACTTTGTTTTTATCTCGTAGATTCACGATGCATCCTCTCCATCAAAGTATGATTGTCGCACCCTTTCCTAGATCTCTTGAGTTGTTGGCAAAAACATGAAGGTATGTTTGATCAATGGTATCATGGTGTTGATAAGCCATGACGAGACCATGAAGTTGTCCATCTCCCATTGTCGCGCAGCTTGCAAATTCATTGGGTCTAGAATGTTTGCATCTCCAACGATAAAACTCAGTTTCCTGCATCCTGCAATGGTGAGTTCATAGCTTGAGCCCACTCCCGATAGTTCGTTCCATGTAGTTTGTTAGAAATGATGACAACAGAAGATCCTTCAAGACCAGAGGTCATCGACAACTGACCTCCAATCTGGTTTGAATTTCCTGTGGAGGATCCCTCAAGATTGGAAGTCATTTCTTGACTTGCCGGGGTTGACTCCTCTGTTTCACTATCTCTTTCACGTGGCTCTAATACCATGTGAATAAGGGCTGTTTTGCTCTATATCATATTTCTTAGGGAATGTAGTACATATATACATGAATAGGGGATACCGAATAGGATAGAGAATCTATACAAATAAAGGAAATACAATGCTTATCCCTAAGATAATGCAATCTAATCAATATAATCTAATTCCAATTAGATTACCACAATATTATGTGATAATACCGTATCTTGACCACTATGCCTTTTCGATTATTATCCTGTTGAGTTGCTTAGATTCTTTCAAAGCATTATCAGGTTAGAAGATTAATCTAGGAAAAAGAGCCATAGACTTCTCCACCAATCAATCCTCTAGTATGAACTTGATTACTTCCTCACTTGGTCTGAAAGTTAGCAACTCCCATTTTAAATTCCTTGGGTATTCCCATTTCCACCAAAAGACTCAATGCAGACTGTGCCCCATTGATTAGTTCAATTGAAAGAAGAGTACTATCCTAGTATAACAGATTTTTATCTTACAGAGAAAGGCAACAATTATCCTTATCTATCCTCAATAACCTCTATACGTATTCGTGCTCACATATTACCTTGCTATAAAGCATGATGAAAATTAATAGACTCATGTAGCAGCTCCAAAACACCTAATGTAAACTGGAGTACACTATGCATACCAAAACAATATGGGGGTTTAGGCCTAGACCCTAATTGCAGAATGTCCAATGTCCTTATGGCTAAGAGATTGTGGAGAATCTATGTATAAAAGGGGAGTTTATGGGTGAAGTGGATCCATATTTATCACTTAAGGGGTGAGAGTATCTTGATAATGAAGATCAAGCAAATTCAATCCTACGCATTCAGACAGATTTTTAATATTACAAAATTTATGTAATCCCAGATGAAATATAATTGGAAGTGGGGAAGCAACTGATTCTTTTGATTGCTAATTGGCACACCTTAAACCCTTGTACCAACTTAGGGATTTTGCAACTCTAAAAGCTATAGTTCCTGTGAATACAAAGGTGCAATCTCTAATAGTTAATGGGAACTAGCATTGGGCTTTTCATTCCTTAAGAAGCTTTCAAGACATAATTCAGAACACGCCAAGTTGTGCTCCAAACCCACCTTCTCTTGACTGCTTACAATGGATGAAGGACAAAACTCAAACATTTTAAACTACCTCATGTAAGAAAATGTTAATGGGAACTTTGGTAGAGAGTCCCTAGTTCAAATTGGTGTGGGACACCAACATAGTTCCCTCACATTCTTTCATCTTATGGTCGACTACCTTTTAAAGACTAGCCACCAAAGACAAATTAACGTTCCATGTTGATATTCTTGACTGTGTTTTGTGTGGGGAAGTTCAAGAATTATTGACCACTTATTCTTCAACTGTGCATTCACTTTAGTGCTTTGGAATAGCTTGTTTACAATCTTCAACATCAAGTAGGGGATGGCTAAACACACTGAATTAGGCCCCCACAGACAATTTTAGAACAAAAACGGTAAAAAGTTATTCAAAGTAGGCTTTGGTATGATCATCTATCATATTTGGAAGGAAAGAAATAATAGGATATTTGGTAACAACACATTGGAAGTTAGTGCTAGCCTAAGCATATTTATTCTCAAGCTTAGGTTAGCTGCCTTAGCTCGAGGACTCACAAACTAAGATATTTGTAAACTTGTGTTGTAGCCTCTCTTTGCATCATGCCCTACCATAGGCTAGTGTAGCTTGGTCCTATAGGTGAGGTTTACTCACTGGTATGATGTGTACAGGGTTGGAGTGTCGCAAGTTTCCTTAAATGAAATTTCACTATTACTTTCCAAAAAACATCATGGATACAAACTAAAAGTCGTGACGTCATTTTTTAAATTGTAAAATTTTATCCAATTGATAACGTTAATCAAACTTATACTATATTATAAATTAAAAAGCTTGATGTATCATGCTCAAATAAGTTCGTTATTAGTAATTATCTACATTAAGGTTTGGGCAATACGCTATAACCATCCCATGCTAAAAACTTTTTAGTGAAATTGAAAATTAAAAAAAAGGGAAAAAGAGAGTTACAAAAAGTTTTACATACTTCAATTATAAAGTTTACAATTCATGCACACAAATCCACCAAAACTATATCTTTTTATCTGTAGGCATAAACCTTACAACCAAACCACTTAAGACCTTCATAAATTCTCCAAAATTTCCTTCTTTTTATGATTAATTTCACATAATATGAGAGATAACACCAAAAATCCCTAATCTAACTACCCACAACCACCGTAGCTAAAACTCTTTTGCAACAAGTCAACTTGCTACAACCTTTCACAAATTTCAATCAATGTCCATATTTTTAAGCAACGACAAACTCTAATGCAACACTACTTCTTATCCCATTCATTCCTTAGAACCTGCAATAAACTGAAATTACGATGAATTTATATCAATTTCGTTATGAAATAAAATATTCACAATTTGACTTAACACCAAAAGGTAATTTAATTGAATTGATTTGACAAGCACATTAACTTGAATAATTTGAATTCAATTGTAAAATCCAATTTAATTGAACTAATTTAACAAGTTACTTTGTATATTTTGTATGAATTTCAGAGTAATAACAAAAAAAGGAACTATCCTACTTTGTAAGGTAATGAAGTTCAAGGAAATATAATCCATCTACCAAACCATCTTTCACATAGTATTAGACTTATGGGAAGAAAGAGGTCCAATACATAAAGTTTCATAAAAGGAACTCAATCAATTAAATCCCTGCCAAATCCTACCATCTTTGAACATATTTTTAACTTCCAAATGGCTCGAATTCTAGAGAGAGTGGATTTCAATATGTTATATAAAAATAGGAATTGAACATGTTGGAGCCTAAAAAGAGCTCCACAAAATTATATCAATGTCAAATAATCAATTACTTTTTTCAAGAAAATATTATGTCATTTTGGCAACTTGTTCAAGCCAAACTAATCTTTCGATAAGCATACCATTATCAATGAGTAAGCAAAAAGAAAATAGACTTTGAGTTTCAACATAAACCCCAGAAAGATTCAACAGAGAGTGAAAAATAGGAACCTGTTCAAACTTTACTTTTACTATAACATATTTATAAATATTTTAATTGCTCCGTTTTTGCGATAACATGATTATTGATAATCCACTAATCACAATATATTTAATATAAGCATCTCTTACCTCAAAATGAAAATTAATGTATTTGCTATATATGCGACCATTTCCCTACAAAATAGAGAAAAAAGAAGAAAATGAAAGTGAATAATTAATCAAGATTAACCTATCGAGCATGCAATTTAGATTAAAAGCCATGAAGAAGAAAAATTGTAGAATTATAACTTATAGAATGTGCGGAGTCTAAGCTCTCACTACTATTTACATTTCGTGTTGACAGAACTAACTAGGAAAACCAAAACTCAAGTTTTGTGATTTTATTCTTTGACTGATACATCTTAAATAAGAAAAATATAGCCAGTATATAATCAATATCCTAAGTAAAATACAGACAGTATACAATCAATATTCTAACTACTTATCTCTACTAATCTGCAACATATCTTATTCTGAATCTAGGATAAGATTTTCCTATTTTATTGAGATCATTATCTACTAGATATCAGTTTTCCTAATTTAGCAACACTACCCCTCAAGTTGGTGCAAAACTGTATATCATGCCCAACTTGCTAACTTGAAGTTTGAATGGTTGTCTTATGTCTGCAACTTGTTGTTTGGTTGGAATGAATGGTGTAGAGATTATTCCTGCTTTAAAAGTTTTTCCTTAATGAAGTGCTTATCAATCTCAACATGTTTTGTCCTATCAAGAAGTATTGGGTTATGGGCAATACTTATGGTTGCCTTTTTGTCACAATACAATCTCATAGGAAAACTTAGTAGACTTTGAAGATCTTCTAGAACTCTTTGTAGCCATAGAACTTCACATACACCTTGAGTCGTTGATCTAAATTATGCTTTTAGCAACTACACTTTGTTTCTTACATCTCCATATGACTAAGTTGCCCCAAAGGAATGTACAATATCCAGACGTCGATCTTTTGTTAGTAGTTGATCCTGCCAGTATGCATCAGTATAGACCTCCACTCCTCTACTTTCATTTCTTTTTTTAAGAAAAGGCCCTTTTCGAGAGTGCCCTTTAAATATTGAACGATTCTGAACACAGTTACTAGCAAAGGCAGTATTAGGTCGTGTATGAGATAAGTAGATCAGTCGCCCTACCAATCTCTGGTGCCTTCCTGTATCTATTAGGATTCCATCTTTAATATCTCCAAGTTTGACATTAGACTACACTGGAGTGTTTGAAGGCTTGCATCCACTCATGTCAGTCTCTAAGAGATCTAAAAATAGAACTCCATTGTAAAACCACAATTCCCCTTTTTGATCTTGCTACTTCCATTCCAAGAAAATATATTAAGTGACCTAAGTCCTTAATTTCGAACTCCTTGGCCAGTCTTATCTTAACTTTCCTCATTTCTTCTATATCATCTCCGGTTAAAATTATATCATCCACATAGACAATCAGAACTGAAATTTTGTTTTTGACGGATCTCTTGGTGAACAAAATATGGCTAGATTGTCCTTAACAATAACCTTGACCCTTAAAAAAGTTTGGGAACCTTTTGAACCACGCTCTGGGAGACTGCTTAAGACCATACAAGGATTTTTTTTACTTTGCAGACCTTGGTTCAGAAATTTTCAGAGAATCCAAAGGGAGGCTCCACATATACATCATCTAGATCTCGATTTAAGAAAGCATTCTTTACATCTAACTGATTTATAGGCTAGTCAAGATTAACAGCAATTGAAAGGAGGACTCGAATCGAGTTTAATTTTGTCACTAGTGAAAAAGTATCATAATAATCTATGCCATATGTCTGGGTAAAGCCTTCAGCAACTAGGCGAGCCTTGTATCTCTCTAAGGATCCATCATAATTGAATTTTAGAGTAAGTACCCTTTTACATCCAGCAACCTTTTTTTCATTTGGTATATTGACTTGTTCCTAAGTTGCTTTCCAAGGCTTTCATCTCTTCAAAAATAGCTTCTTTCCACTCAGGAACTTTTAGAGCCTCCTAAATTCTATTAAGAATAGGAATACTAGATGCTTGTGAAATAAAGGTATAATACATGGGTGAAATATTTTTGTAGGACACAAAGTTAGAGAGAGGATGTTGAGTACAAGATCTAATACCTTTACTAAGAGATAAAGGGAGACCAATTTGAGAAGACGAGTTTAGCTTAGAATCACTTACAAGAATACTTTTAGGAACATGAACATTTGTGGAAACATCATGATTTTCTTGATCTAACCTTTGATTAGACTCATGAAGATTTTGCGGAATGGTCGCCTACCATTTTTGTGCTAGATGTTCCTTCGAATATACAAGACCTTTGTACCATTTCTCATATATCTCCATGTTTCCAGTATTATTATTTTGTGATGGCATTGTCACAAGTTGTTTATTAACCGATCCAACATTGTCAATTTTTACTCCATTTGCTTCCAATAGTTTTATGTTGTCTTTTTGTGAATGATCATAAGAGGTATCACTTTGAACAAAATCAAACTTGAGCTCTGAACCATTGAAGAACTCCTCTTCACTAATATTTTGCTCCCCTTGAAGATTGTAGTTATTATAGTATGAAATACCTTTAAAGAAAGTAACATCCATAGACACAAGCATCTTCTTGAAATTGGATCAAAACATTTGAACCCCTTTTGATTAGTGGGATAACCTACACATATGCATTTATGTGCTCTAGGATCTAGTTTTGAAAGTTTGGAATCATGATTATGAACAAAAGTCAAACTACCCAAAATTTTCAGGGAAATGTCTGTAATGAGTCTAGTAGTTGGAAAATACTCGGTAAAAAACCTAAATTGGCATTTTTTAGTTAAAGATCCCAGTAGGTAATCTGTTCATCAAGCAGATGGCTGTTAGAACAGCTTCCCCCCAAAGATATTTAGGAATCTTAGTTTGAAGGCTCAAAGCTCTAACGATTTCACAAAGGTGTTTGTTTTTTCTCTCAACCACCTCATTCTATATTTGTATTATTACAGGAGCTCTGATGAACTATTCCTTTCTCAGCTAAAAAATTTCCCAACATATTAAAGAATTATTTCCTATTATCCCTTCGAAATATTTTAATCTTACTCTAAAATTGTGTTTGAATCATGTTATAAAAGTTTTTGAAGACTCTTTCAGCATTAGATTTTTCTTTTAAAAGTAACTTTATTATGATCATCAGTAAATGTAATAAGCCAACCTTTCCCAAACAATGTACCAACTCTAGAAGGCCCCCACACATCACTATGGATCATGGTAAATGGTTGTGAAGTTTTGTAAGGTTGTGGTGGGAAAAATGCACAATGATTGAAGGGTTTTTATTGATGAATAACTTCGGAAACAAATGATTTTTTTTAAGGTAAACTTGGATGGCTTAGTTGACAATGCCACAACATAACTTTATTATTACTAGAAACTGAAATAGAATTGAAACAAGTTTGTTGGTCTTGCCTTCCAAAGGTCCATCCTTTGTGAAGAAAATAGAGGCCACTATTCTGTTAAGCATCCACAATCATCTTCCTGTAGCTTAAATCCTGATATTCACGATGAGAAGAACAAAAAATTAGTCAACAATTATGTTATGATTAAGTGTAAGCTTGCTCACGAACAAGAGGTTGTATGATAGGTTAGGAACATGAAGGACATCTTTGAGTTTTAGGGAAAGAGAAATAGACACTGTTCCTTTTCTAGCAATTAAGGCAAAGGAACCATCAGTAATTTTGACCTTTTGATTTCCTACACATGGAGGATATGACAAAAAAAAGTGTGGAATATCAATCATATGATCTATGGCACCCGAATCTAATATCCAATGGCCATTAGTGTTGGTACAGGCCAAAGACCTAGGGAAAGTATTTCTTGAATGAGCTATAGAACATGATGGATTAGGATTATTTTGAGATTTAAACATTTGGTGCAGATGTTCTATTTGTTCCTTAGTGAAACGAAGAGATTCTGAAGATGATTGCTGCCCTAAATCAGAATTGCTCACTTATAATGCTCTGACTACTCCCCCTGTCTTGGTGTCATGCTTGGTTTCTTTTTACAGTTAGCTGGTTTTCTACTTCCAACAGGTTTCCCTGGTATGCCACGGTTTTTACAGTGGTCACACCAAGGATTTTGTTTTGCACTATATTTTTCTCCTTCGCAGTCAGCTCCTCGAGTCACAAAAGTTGAGCCTTCATTCTCTGTTCTGGTTTCACCAACATTCTTCAACATCACTTGTCTTCTTGCTTCTTCTCTCCGTATGAAAAGACGTCTCTTATGGTTGGTAGAGGATTTATCCCTAAAAGATGGCCTCTAACTTCATCCAAGTCTCTATTCAATGCAGCCAAGAAGACAAATATGCATCCTCTTTCAACTTTCTTCTTGTACCGATCACTGTCACTTGGATTTACTAAGTTTTCTTCAAATCTAATTCCTTCCATACAAACATCATTTCATTATAATATGTTATTACATTCCTCTCACCTTGCTGCATTTTCCACATTCCGGTTTTCAATTCAAATAAATGTGAATAGTTGTCTAGATCTGAATATGTTTCCCTAACTACTTCCCAAAAATCCTGTTGACATGAACATGAAGGGCTTACCAATAGCTGGTTCCATAGAATTTTGATCAACCATGCAATAACCATTGAGTTTTTCAAAAGCCGCTGTCAATATCGAGGTTCATCTGCAACTGGTTGTTTGACCTCACCATTTAAATATTCGAACTTTCCGTTGCCATCGATCATCAAACGTATGGACTGGGACCGCTTAAGGTAGTTTTTGCCATTCAACTTATGAATGGTGATCTGGAGAGAGTTTTCTACAAGAGAAATCGGTGCAAATATGCTACTTTCTCCTCCTGAATTCGCTCCACTACTATCATCTGAATAAATCAAAACCAGAACCCACCATGGCTACCTTGAAATTCATGATCTAATCCTACTGCTCTAATACCATGTTGGCAAAACTGAATAGGAAAACCATTTATTCTTTGACTGATACATCTTAAATAGGAAAAATATAGCCAGTATAAAATCAATATCCTAAATAAAATACAGCTATAATCAGTATTGTAACTACTTATCTCTACTAATCTACAAAATCTTAGCTACTTAGGTGCTGATTTATCTTATCCTATTCAGATCATTATCTACTAGATATCAGTTTTCTTAATTGACCAACATTTGGTAAAACATAATTACACATAATTATGTAACCTAAACTACAGGCTTGACTCCAGCCTTAACTATAGTCTTAACATATATCTACAATCTAACAACTATAAAACCCTGCATTTATGGACACAACAATCAAAAAGTTAATGCAAGAGAGCTTAGATTTTATAAAGGAAATAGAAGAGGACAAACTAGTCAACCATAAGCTTTAATTTAGTAGAATGAAGAATGAGAATTGAAGAGACAGCAAGGATAACAAGAGCTAAAAATTACTTTATACTAAGTTGTCCTTATTAGGTAGGAAATAAAAAGTTAGACAATGTTTGGGACTTAAGCTTAGTTAAGAATAAAGAATCCTTATTAGAGTAGGATTCAATTTTGGATATTTTCAAATCCTTTCCTACTAAAATAAGAATTCTAAGAAATACATATGCCTACTCAACCCTTTATGAACAAGCTATCCTGAATTTTTCTACAAATTTGGGATTTCAATTAGAAGGCGTGATGCTTTCTTGTAAGACTGATTTTTCGACTCTAGGATTGATTCCTAATTTTCTAGCCTCAATTGCCTATGTTCTTCACTACATTCCAATAATTCTAACCTAAGGTTCTAGCAACCAAAAACCAAATTCCAGTCATATCAAACCCTGAAATTCTAGCCTCAATTTCCAGCAATTAAACCCTAAAAACCCAGCTACCACATCTGAAATTTCAGTATTCCAAGCTAAAATATGATATTTCAGCATCCTAACCTGAAACTTGATAATCCATCAGTCTAATATCAGCCATATTTCCCAAATTTTGTGAGTTTAGCTACTAGTTAATATTTCTTATATTTGTCCAACATCAAAAGCTAAATCTTTCTTATTAATAGTGTAATTATTACATAGTATATAAAGCCTTATCTAAAGAGAGGAATGATGCACATATTATGTCTATTCCATAATAAGCCCTGTTATTGGAGATTCTATAATTACTTCTAACTCTAGTAAATTAAGGTTTTGAATATTCTAAAACAATATAAAAAAAACTTCAATATGTAATGAAAACTACTAATAGTACCATGGCAATACTGTTCATTCCATGTATAATGGGTGAAGAGCACCATATGGTATTGTTTAGCACTCATGAGCAGTAACAAATGGTATTGTTTATGCTGCCTAAAAATTCTGCAATAATGTTTAGTACGTTTTCTCTATTCTAGCATGAATTTGTGCCTATTTTGTTAATTTAGACTTCCAATTCATTGCTTAATTAGTTCTATTTTATTTTGCAGAAGTCTTACTGAAATTTAAGAATTTTGGAGCTAAAATAGGAAGGATTGAAGAGATAAGGTTAGATACTAATTCTATATGCAAAAGGACTCCAAAATAGGCATACAAAAGTCTTCTAAATTAAGAAAAAACTTCCTGATCAGGATAGAGCAAGGAAGCTACGAATTTTGCAGTATAAAAAGGAGCTTCCACATATCAGAGAGAATAATCGACATAATCTGCACAACCTGCACTCAAGAGAGAAGGCTGGGAGGAGGCGATTATCCTAGTGTCAGGGTTTTTCATTATATTATTTCCATCATGTTTCGTCTAAATTTATTACCAGTTGTGTTTTTGTTTACAAACATGTTAGCTTAATTTCGTTTTAGTGCCAAAGGGAGGCTAAACCGAACCTCATTCTTTCATCTTGGGTGGTCGAAACGAGCATTTATGAGGGGGAGTGTAATTCTCTGTTGCATAAATAAAGGGGGTAGTGGAGCTGTTGTTCGATATATTTCCCCCGATTTCTTCCCTCTAAGCCCGACCCGCTCAAGGTTAGGAAGATTGATTTTTTGCGAGTCTTTCGGGTGTCGCATTCATGTGGGGAAGGACATAGCACACTTCTTATGAAACGACGAAGCTGCTACACTCATCAAAGATTTCGAAAATCCGAACCTCTTTCCTTTCTCTTGCTCGACCAGCCCCACCCTAAGAGTCAAATCCACAGGTTCCCTCCGTCAATGTTCAGCCTAACGACTGACTCGCTTTCTTCCTCCCCCCTTCTCTGCTTAGTTCAATCGAAACATTTTTAAGAAAGTGTCCAAGTCTGGTGGAGCACTTTGCGCGTTGGACTCAAAAAGCGCTTTAAAAATAGAATAGAAAGTAAAGGGGAACAAGTACCATTGCCTTGCTTGATAATCCTATCATCAATTGGCAATCATCTTCAATGATTCTTTGCTACTTTGATTTGATTGTTTAAGTGTTCTCTTTCAATACATGAATTTACGGTTTATTTCGTTTCCAATGCTTCTTTGATTTTTATGCATGTTGTTCATTAAAGCAACTTGAAACATGGACCTTTAATTGAGCATGGAATTCTTAGATGAACTGATTACTAGATCTTGATAAAGCATACTTAGAATTACTAAAACAACCTGAAATATTGGACTCTTGGATAATTTTGGTGGTGATATTACAAGATTCTCATTGATTTTTAATGCTTCTAGATAGTTTTTGATTGATTACGTGACCTAAAAAAACTGGGTATTTGATGTCAGAAATTGGTCTAGATAGTTAGTTAGAACCTGAACTATGACTGACTTTATTCGAGGAAACTACACAAATTCATGTAAAGAAAGTATGTTTAGAGCTTTTCATGGTAGAGGGGGCGAGGGAAAGCTGAACTTTGGTATGCTTTTAGTGAATTAATTGTTTCTTTAAGTACTACTGCATTAAATTTTAGTCAATAATTTCATAATTGGCAGCTTGTATAGTAGTTAAAGGTGTGATTTTGAGTATTAGTGATCAATCCTTATGGGAACAATATCTATATTGCCATACTATAATTCTAGTGCACTTGCTACGGGAAAGTTTAGCTCATATCAAGCACCGTTTTTGGCGCATTTACTAATTCAAGCATATTTTTTCTTTATTTAATTATATTTTCTATTTTTACAGCAAGTTGGTAACAGTTTATGACCCATTCAGGAGAGGGCGAGGTTCATCCATTGGATCCAGAAATTGAGCGTACATTCATAATTTTAAGGAGATCACAAAGGGAAATTATCAATCAAGAGGTCTTGGTTGAACGTTAGCAGGGTAATCAAGGTCCTTAATATGAGGGTAATATTTACGAAAAAGAGCGTGCATTGAGGGACTATGCAACACCAACAATTGATGGAGCAAGTTCTAGCATTGGCAAGCCTGCAATTCAAGCCAATAATTTTGAAATAAAGCCTGCCATTATCAAATGATTCAACATGCAGTACAATTTGGTGGTAGAGCAAGCGAGGATCCAAACTTGCGTATAGCTAATTTTTTGAAAATATGTGACATATTCAACCATAATGGAGTTAGTGATGATGTCATAAGACTTCGGTTGTTCCCATTTTCTCTAAAAGATAAAGCTAAGAGTTGGTTAATTTCACTGCCAGTAGGATCCATCACCACATGGGAAAACATGGTACACAAATTCTTGGGCAAATATTTGCCTCCTTCAAAGACTGCCAAAATGCATAATGATATCACTATATTTGTGCAATTTGATGGAGAACCAATGTATGAGGCGTCGGAGAGATTTAAAGAATTGCTCAGAAGATGTCCAAATCACGGTCTTCCAGATTGGCTTCAAGTTCAAACTTTCTATAATGGGCTAAATGCAAATACAAGGAGTCATGTTGATGCAACCTCTGGTGGATCTTTTATGAGCAAAACTCCTGAATCTACATGGTCCTTACTAGAGGAGACGACATCCAATGCCTCTATTGAAAGTGTTAACTTTGTTGCTGGAAATTTCAGGAAAAATAATCCTTATAGTAACTCTTACAACCTCGGTTTGAAGAACCATCCAAATTTTTCTTGGAGCAACAACAACAGTAGACCTCCCCCACAAACAATCCAACAACCTCCTAGTTTCAACAACCGGAAAAGAAATTAGATTTTGAAGAAGCCCTCAAAACACTTACCCTAACCACAACTTCCTTATTGAATTAAGAGGATTTATGCAAAACACCCGAACTTTCATGAATGAGACAAAGTCAACCTTACTGGTCAAGAAGCTTCCATACAAAACTTAGAAACTCAAATGGGACAACTAGAAAACCAAATATCTGGTAGGAATCAAGGAACTCTCCCTAGTAACACTGAGAAAAATCCTAGAGAGCAACTTCATGCCATTGAGATGAGTGATGAGAGAAGCAATAGAAAACCCATACATAGTGAAGTAAAAAATACTCCTACCTCTGTGAATGTTGATCCAACACCTACCCTTGAACAATCTAAAGTTAAGCCTTTTAAAAATCATTATCAAAGGAAACAAAAGGGGGAGGAAGTGAAAGACAAAGGAAAAGAAAAGGTGGAAGAAACTAGCAAAGAAAGGAAAGGAAAGGAAAGGAAAGGAAAGGAGACTCAAGATTCCATCTATGATCCGAAACATGGAGGTAAGTTTCCCTATCCTCAAAGATTACAACAACAACAATTGGATAAAAAGTTTGAAAATTTTATTGATTTATTTAAGCAATTGCACATTAAGATTCCTTTGGTTGAAGCAATACTCAAATGCATTTTTTATGCTAAGTTTTGAAAGATCTTTTGTCAAATAAGAAGCTAAAGGAATTGTCAACTGTCAAGCTAACTGAGGAGACATCCATGCTCTAGCAACATGACATGCCACAAAAGATGGAAGATCCAGGGAGTTATACTATTCTCATCTCTGTTAGTGATGCATATTTTAATAGATGTTTGTGATTTAGGGGTAAGTATTAACTTGATGCCTCTTTCCATTTATGATAGATTAGGCCTAGATGAACTTAAAAATACACGTCACTATACAATTAGCTGATAATTCATTAAAAAAGCCTAAAGGTGTAATTGAGGATGTACTTGTAAAAGTTGACAAATTTATTTTTCCCGTGGATTTTTTGGTGTGCTTGATATGCAAGAGAATTGTAAAGTTCCTTTCATTTTAGGGAGACCAGTCTTGGCCACAACATATGCTTTAATTGATATTCAAAAAGTTCAACTTAGTTTGCGTGTAAATGATGAAATGGTGGTTTTTAATATGCACAAAATTATGAAATTTCCTTCTGCTTATTATACATCCATTTGCTTTCAAATAGATACAATTGATGAATTGATGAAAGAATTTAACTGTTTGACGATGATTCTTTGGGATATTTTTTGGAAGACAGGCCAAAGAGCGGTAATGGATTGACGACACAAGAAGAGTTGGATGAGCAGAGAGATTGATTTTTGACAAGGAGGATTCAAGGATTGGGGAAACTGAAGTTCTATAATGACAAAGGAAGAAGAAGAGCAGCTAAAAACTATTGAGAAATTTGAACTTAAAACTCTCCCTTCACATCTCGAATATGCTTTTCTTGAACAAAATTCTAAACTTGTAATTGTTTATGCTTTTTTAACAGGTGAACAACAGGAGAAGCTATTGAATGTCCTCAGAAACCACAAAAGTGCCTTAGGATGGACTCTTGAAGAAATAAAAGGGATAAGTCCTTCGATTTGTATGAATATTGATGGAGGACAATTGGAAGCCAATAATCCAACCCCAAAGGAGGCTAAATCCTAAGATGCAAAAAGTGGTAAAGAAAGAAGTTGTGAAGCTACTCGATCCATGTATGATCTTTCCTATTTCTAACAGTGAGTGGACTAGTCATGTGCATGTTGTTCCTAAGAAAAGGGGTATGATTGTAGTAACTAATGAAAATAATGAGTTAATTTCTACAAGGACTGTGACTGGACTATGTGTGTGCATAAATTATAGGAAGCTTAATGATGCCACTAGGAAAGGCCATTTGTAGATCAAATGTTGGAGAGAATTGTTGGCTTTGAATATTACTGTTTTCTAGATGGATATTTGGGTTATAATCAAATTCCTATTGCACCCAAAGATCAAGAAAAAAATACATTTACATGCCCTTATGGTACTTTTGCCAACATGCGTATGCCTTTTGGTCTTTGTATACCTGCCACTTTTCAATGTTCCATGACTGCTATTTTTCATGACATGATTGAAAAGTTTATGGAAATTTTTATGGATGATTTTACACTGTTTCGTCAATCTTTTGATAACTATTTGCATAATTTGAAGTTGGTTTTGCAACATTGTGAAGAGACTAACCTTGTGCTTAAATGGGAAAAAATGTCACTTTATGGTGAAAGATTTCTTCTAAAAGTATTGAAGTTGATAAGGCTAAAGTTGAATTGATTGAAAAATTACCACCACCTGTATTTGTTAAGTGAGTCAGAAGTTTTTTGGGACATGCAAGTTTTTATAGATGATTCATAAAAGAATTTTCAAAAATTGTAAAACCACTTTCAAATCTTTTGATGAAAGACAGTAAGTTCAATTTTTCTAATGAGTGTTTACACACTTTTAAGGTGTTGAAAGAATTTTTAGTGTCTGCACCTATTATGGTGTCACCAAATTGGTCAAAGCCTTTTGAATTAATGTGTGATGTTAGTAATTATGCTGTAGCGGCAACACAGGGGCAAAAAGAAGATAAAATTTTAAAGCCAGTATATTATGCTAGTCGCACACTTAATGAAGCCCAAATTAAATATGCTACAACTGAAAAAGAGCTACTAGCAGTTGTGTTTGCTTTTGACAAGAATCAAACATATTTAATTGGGTCTAAGGTTATTGCTTTTACTGACCATTCTGCTTTGAGATATCTTTTTGCAAAGAAAGATGTCAAACTCATATTATTGCGATGGATTCTTCTCTTACAAGAATTTGATCTTGAAATAAGAGAAAGGAAAGGAAGTGAAAACCAAGTAATTGATCATCTCTCAAAGATTGAAAAGAGGTGTGGAGGAGACAGAAATAAGAGGAGTTTCGATGAAACAATTTTCTCTATGTCAATTCCTTGTTCAATTTCAACAATTAATAATTACATGGTTCGCAGATTTTGCTAATTATTTGGCAAGTAATCTAATTCCACGACACCTCACTTACCAACAAAGAAAGAAGTTCTTTACAGATGTCAAGTATTATTTTTGGGAGAAACCATATCTATTTAAATGGTGTGCAAATGGAATGGTAAGAAGGTGCGTCCTTGAAGAAGGGTTTCAAACCATTTTGGAACATTGTCATTCACGGGAAGTTGGAGGCCATGGTGGAGCAAATCAAACAACGGCCAAAGTGCTACAATCAGGTTTTTTTTGGCCTTCTCTCTTTAAAGATGGTTATGCATTTGTCTCCTCTTGTTATAGTTGTCAACAAATCAGGAATATTTCTAAAAGAGATGAAATGCTTCGCCAACATTTTAATTTGTGAAATTTTTGATGTATGGGGAATTGACTTTATGGGACTATTTCCTCCTTCACTTGGTAATTTGTACATTTTAATAGCGGTTGATTATGTTTCTAAGTGGGTTGAGGCTACACCAACATGCATTAATGATGTTAAAGTTGTGTTACAATTTGTACGAAAACACATTTGCACTAGATTTGGCATGCCTAAAACAATAATTAGTGATAAAGGGACTCAATTCACAAATAAACAATTTTCAATCCTACTTCAGAAATATGGGGTGCATCACAAAAATGGCACATCATATCATCCCCAAACAAGCGGACAAGTAGAAGTGTCAAATAGGGAACTAAAAGAAGTTTTGGAAAAGATTGTAAATAGTGATAGAAAATATTGGGCTATTAAATTGGATGATACATTGTGGGCTAATCGAACTGCATTTAAAACTCCTATAGGCATGTCACCTTATAGGTTAGATTTTGGCAAAGCATGTCATCTTCCTATTGAGTTAGAGCATCGTGTTGAAGAATAGAGATTTAGACAAGATCAATCTTATGGGATAAGATTATTAGAAACAGAAATCCCTATAATCAAGGGATTTCTGCTATAGACTTCTAGA
>JAOQMP010000001.1:23847377-23864514 GCA_027563575.1 Erythroxylum pedicellare
AACCCAAACAAAAAGATTTTTTAACCAAATATAAAAATAAAAATAAAAATAAGAAAGCCTAAATTTTTTTTATTTCTGTTCACCAGTGGTAAACATAAGAACATATGGAAAGCTTTAAATTACAAAAAGAAAGCCTGTGCATTGGCAATCCTCCCAGAACTCTCACAAAACAGGTGGTATAGTATATTGGGATATATTGAAATTTTAATTAACTTCAAATAAGATCTAATATCTTGTATTTACTAAATTACTTTAAGATTATAAATTATATATTAATCAATATCATAAATAATATAAAAACATATCAATTTCTATATTAAATACTTTAGAGAACTTAGGTTGAAGGTTTATTTATACAATTATTACAATAAAAAAAATTTATTAAAAATTTTGATATCGTTTGGTATATTTGTAGAAGTGAGATACATCTATATAGAGAGTTCATTAAAAAAAAGTTTAAATTAGAACATTAAATAAGTATTGAAATGCTAGCCACATATAGAACAATCTTGAATATATATTCACATTTTTAACATTTTTTTATTAATTTCAGTTATTGTCGTAATCTAAAAATAAAACTGCATACTTCTGAATCTTCCTATATCCCGTCTCTTAATAAGATTCTTATTGAAACAACGTTGTTGTTGTTGTTGTTGTATTAGTGTTATAGCTACGACTTAAAGATTCATTTGACATTAATTTAAGATACAACGGTAACAAATATGAAATTGCAACCATTAAATATAATATTAATTTTCAATATAATAACTAAATTTGATTATTTTTCAATGTTAAATTTTTAATAAGAGGTTGGCCTTCTTAATAATCCGCATAGCATCTTCCAAATTACTCATTCAATACCAAATTACTCATTCAATACCTTTTATCATTTATTAGCTTACAAATAAAGATAGTATTTTAGTCTAAATCAAGTTCTACTCAATTTAAAGTTAATAAGAAAAGATTAATTAATCAAATATTATTTCTTTTATTTTGAGGACTCAATTAAAAAATAAAACAAAAAGTTTGAAAATTCTAAAAATTCAACACCCAATAGATAAATTCCTACTTATTTTTAAAAAAATTTGTAGTCACAAAAGGCCAAATTCTAATTTTGGATTTATGCAAAAGAAGGTAGTGAAATAAATATTTTTTAATTCTCATCTTCTTTCAACACCCTCTTTTATTGAAGTGGGTGACTTCTCATTTCTAGTAAAAGGACAAAATGATTGAATGCCAAGTTTCTAGGGTCAAACTTCAAGCACCTATACATATATATTACTTGAAATATTTAGACAATATAATTATTATGTCTTAAGACAAGGACTTTGGATCCAACACTAAGTATAATATGTAATAATTAGTTAATCTTCTCCATTAGACATATGTCAAATGTCATAAAATCAATTATTATTTCAATAGTCATTGCATTCATTTTGGTGATGGCCTTCTTTCTCTATAATGGTCATAAGGGGCATTATATTTTGGACTAGTGAATGAAGAGGTCTTTTATAAATTATAATTCAATATCTCTTTTTTTGTTATAAGAAATTAATTAGATTATCAAAACGTGAAATTTATTTTTCAAACTCGAGTTCAGGCTTTAGACTGTCCGAGTCCGACCTGATTCATTGTCTTCCCTAATTGAAGGTGACAGAAGACCAGGCACCCTGAAGAACTTTAGAAGTGTTAGATTCAATTTGAATATAAAACCATGTTATGGACACCAAAGCCCTGCTATGAATGTACAGATAGGGTGGACATGCCATGTTCAGGAAAACTGTTGAATCACTAGGCAGGAAAATTAAAGATGCCATATAAGTTGAGCAAAGATATCATCAGGACATTCAGTCAAAAGGATAATTAGTCTTTGTATTTGCAAAGAGTATAAATAAGCTTCCAACTCCCATTAATATGATCGGTACTTGGCAGTGCGAATGAAAACTACCCAAATAATGCTTGACCCCAGAATCACACAGGACACCAAATTCCTATTTCTATACATTCTTCTAAAATGGGGGCTTCCTTGATGCGGTCAAATTTTGGGGTAATAGGTCCAGATAAAAGAAGAAGATGGTACTTTTTGACTCCCTTGATTTTAAATAATTGTAACACCGGGGAAAAAATGAGGAGTTAAATGCATAACATTGCTTGTTTAAGTGAGACGCCTAATCCAAATGTGTAGAAGCTGATCTATTATTTGTCAATGCAGCTAGTTCTTCGTCTTGCTGCCTTTTCAGATATCCCTTTGCTGTTGCAGTCACAATTCTCAGAAAGAAATTTAAAAGCATGAGCCATACCACAGAATTCCAGATTGCAGCGAATGAGAAATCCCAGTTTTTCACCTAGAATTGGAAGAACATACCATATGTATAAGCTCATATGAACAGGACTATTCAAGCCCAGTATTACTGCAGAGAAGTTGAAAGCCACTTAAGAGCACTCAATATATTTTGGTGAGGTACCTTCGCAGGCGAGGGTGTATCAGCCGCCGGTGCCATGTATTTTTCTCTGAGCAAGCGGAGTTTGGCAGTGAGGCCAGGCAGAGCGGAAGCAAAACCAGGAATAAAGCTGAGAACCCATATCAGCTCATTCTCTATCCAATTAAGGAGTTGATTGTTGCAAACAGAGATAATGAAAACTGTCTGTATGAACAAAATAAAGGAACAAGTAAATCAGAAAGCGGATATACATAGCACTCCAAACCCAAGGAGAAAATAGAACTTCTATGCGCTATGGTCAAATAGGTACCATACACTTGGTCTTACAAGTCCAAGATCACAAGAGTATTAACATAATTAACACATACCTGTATGTGAGTTTTAATGATTGCCTTCCCGATCAAAGTTGCAAGGAAAAACTTCCAAAACGGAATACCAAATTGTCCACACATAATGCCAGCAAGATCAAAAAGAGGATTCGGCACCTAAACAATAGAAGTTAACAGCAGTTCCTTTTCAGTAAATGAAGACACTAGTAACAGACAACAAAATAAAGTCAACTTTTATGCAAAAAGCGCTCTTACTACGCAACAATCCTCGCTTATAACTTTCATGTAATGTCCCAATGAAGTCAACATCATAAATGAACCATATCATGCAAATTGCAGAAGAAAAATTTGATACCCAAGAAATCATAGTTTGAATATACTATCAATGAAGCAAAGCTGCCCAAGTCAAACTAATAAAGTGCTTTGCACATGTGAGCTTTTAACAACAGTGCTATTACTTCAGAACGACTGATGTAATCTGCCACATAAGATAATTGAACATGTGACTGAAAGATCAAGGCTTGCACTTGCTTACAAAATGCACATGTTGAAATATTGAGAGGCCAAGTTGACCATCTATGTATACACTTATATACATGACAAGAAAAATATTTTAATGGGTTAGGGAGATGGAAAAGACTAAAATAGTCAATCAAGGAAGTACTAAAGAAAGAATTAGTAGATTTATTATAAAAAAAGTTAAGAGAGAGAGAGAGATAGAGGGAATTGAAAGTTCTACATATATGGCAGACGTCAAACTAACCGAGGCAAGCACTAGAATTGTAAAGAAGTTCAAATATTGTGAGTGTGTGAGAAACCAGCGTTTGATTGATGTTAGGCGAGTAGCTAAGAATCCATTATCTTTAGCTGAGGAGGCATCCAATTCTTGCATGGCATCCAATTTGCTACCTGACATATTTGCTATATAAATGAAATGTTAGTATACCAAATTAAAAAAAATCAGAGTAAGAATATAATTTCAGATGCAATACCCTCTATAATCCAGAGCAGGCAAAGGAGAAATCAGTGACCAAATTCAAGCCCATATAGTAGGCATAACAGATACAGTAACATTGCAATGATTCAACTATCTAATTCACTCATCCAAAGCATTGCTATAGAAGTATAGAAACACCCAAAGAAATAAATTTCATTTGACACCATAACATTATCTCACTTTTATAGTAAAGAATGTATATTAAGTGCTCGATAGCATTCTTATCCTGTCTCTAAGTCACCAACCTATGCTGCTACGTATATCTAAATTTACCAAGCATAGAGTCATGTGGATATATTAATATAATGAACAGCTGGAACTGAAATGGAGCATCTAACTTCATTAGTAGTTTACTGTTAAGTTACTGGAAACCAAAGCAAGTTTAGCAACAACAAGACAAAAGCATATACAGTCTGTGACATGAATCGTCTCCATAAATCAATATTATAACATTAATCAACTCGTTCATGCATAACATGTGAATCCCAAAAATAATTGTGTGATCCTTTTCAATCCTAGAAAGAATTTTTTCCATGCCTTAATGTACTTAAATTTTCAGATTCCCAATATCATAAAGCGTATGTCACAGCCTATGTTGGGTGCTCACCAGCTCTTGAGATAAAATAAGGAGGAAGCTCCCCAAGTGCAGTCCCAACACCCCACAGAATAGCCTCCATCTGGACCTGTGGCAATATGCTAATCAGAGGAACCCGCAAACCATTTGAAAATGGAAATAGTGGTTCCCCAAATTCATGGCACTCTTTGTCAAGCCAGGAAGGAACTCTTTTCAACTGTATGGTATCATATGGAGCATTTTTTAAATCAACTCGGCCACACTGCACAGCTTTAATTGTGAATAAGGCAATATGGGGACCAAGATAAAGGACAAAAGTGTGCAGTCCAGAACCTGGAACGAAATATATGAACAGAAGGACCTTTAGATGAGATATAGCGGTCTGAAACTCTGTGTACTAACTACATATAATAATTAGAGAAATGTGATCAAACGCCACTGTTTGTCATCTATATAAACAGTGGTTTGCTCCAATGTCCGAAAAACAGTTCAACTAATAAATCAGTCAAATGGGCAACAAAAGATTATAATAAAAACTGAATCAGAAAGCACAAGATAACAAATTGAAATTTGTAACTTGAGATTACTAGACTGTAAAATCGATGACGTCCAATGCCCCCTCTTCCAATTACAAACTTGAATGAATATAGAAGAGCAAATAAAATAAAGTTGAAATAGCTACAAAAATCCATCTTAAATGAAAGCCAAGTTTGGAAAATAAGCATAAATAAATTGAAAATAATAAGATACTTAAAAATCGTAATAGTATTAGGAGAACAGAAAAAGATCCAAATTAGTACTTCTTGGAGTACTAGAAGACCACCTGATAAAAAAGAACTATAATTATAGAATGAGACAAAAACTGCCCCTAAGTTTAATCATACAACAATTACAAATACTGTTGAAGAACAGAGATTTAGATACGATCAATCTTATGGGATAAGATTATTAGAAACAGAAATCCCTATAATCAAGGGATTTCTGCTATAGACTTCTAGATATAGTTTAGTTCAGATTGATACCTATTTACTGCTGGTTAAGTTGTATATATATATATGTATCCGTGTATATTAAATAGAATATAAGTTTTTCCTGGAAATATTAATATATTATCAGAGCCCTAAGGTTTTTTGGAAGTATTCTTTGTTTTTCTCAGTACAACATTCATTGTTGCCCTAGTCAGTCTTCATTGTTGCTCATTCTTGTCAGATTTCTCAATCTCCATAACTATTATTTTACCCAATCTTTTCGTTCTTTCACCATGGAAAATTTTGGAACTTCTCAAACCACTATTTCCAACCCAAATGAATCTGTCTCTATCCAGAAAATTGGGGAACTACAGAATGTTTGTGCCTCCACCAGACTCGATGGCAAGAATTATCTCAAGTGGTCACTCCTTGTTCGCACCTATCTCAAAGGGAAAGGGCAGCTTGATCACCTGCTAAGATTAGTACCTACAACAAGGAATTCAACAACAGAAACATGGGAAGAAGAGGACTCCATGATCATGTCATGGTTGTGGGACTCTATGGAACCTTCGATCAGTGATACGTGCATGCTTTTAACCACAACAAAGGAGATTTGGGACTGTGTTCAACGTATGTATTCAAAGGCATGCAATGCTGCTCAAATCTATGAGATTAAGATCAAAGCCAATGCCACCGAGCAAGGAGACAAATCAGTCATAGAATATGCTAATACTCTGCAAACTCTGTGGCAAGAACTTGACCATTATCAGGTCATTGAGATGAAAAGCCCTGAAGATGTTTTCTGAAAAATTTCATAGAAAAAGAGCATATTTATGATTTCTTGGCTAGATTAAACCCTAAATTTGATCAAGTCAGGGTTCAAATTCTTGGAAGGAAGTCCATACCCTCACTAAAAGAGGTTATTTCCCATATTTGAGCAGAGGAAAGCAAAAGAAACATAATGCTTGAGCCCCAGAAGATGGATGGGTCAGCAATGGTGATAAAGGTAGATAAAAAAACAAAGAAAGGAGTGATCAAGCCCGACCTAAGCAATCTGGAAAGGGAAATCTGTGGAAGGAAAATAAGGATAATCTATGGTGAACTTACTGCAAAAAATCGCGACACACAAAGGAGACCTGCTGGAAATTGAATGGGAAGCCACCAAGTTGTGAATGGGGAAATTGAGGAGGTCAATCACGATTAAAGGCACAATCGGCTGAACAAAAGGAAGATGAAGAAAATCCAACTATAGGGAGTCATAGCAATGAGGAGATTGAGAAATTAAGAGGTTTGTTGAGTTCCTTTGAACTGACGAAAGGTACAAGTTCCTTTGTCTCTTAGGTAAACCTACATTCTTTTTGTATACGGACACCTTAGAAATTAAGTGTTACAATAGCCCTTGGATAATAGACTCTGGTGCCACAGATCACATGACCCCTATATCACAGGTTTTTCACACATACAACCCTAGTCCAAGTAATAGGAAAATCATAGTTGCCAATGGAGAATTAGCCATTGTTGCCGGTTATGGAGACATAAAATTGAGCCCTACACTCACTCTCTATCCGAAGGCTTACTAATGACCTTAATTGTGTTGCCATTTATTCTTCTTGTTGTGTTTTTCAGGACCAGGACAAGGGGAAGAGGATTGTACTTGCTAAGGAATGAGATTGTCTCTATCATCTTGAACCATATCAAAAGGCTAAGATAAATACACCGTCATCCTTCCTTAGTTCTTCGAATAAAGATTCCATTTGGTTGCACCATCTCCGTCTAGGTCATCCATCATTTAGAGTTCTAAAAACTATGTTTCCCCACTTGTTTCAAGGATTAGATATCTCTGAATTTCATTGTGAACTTGTGAATTGGCAAAACATACTCGTGTATCTTTTCCTATTAATAATAAAAGAACTTCTCACCCTTTTCATGTGATTCATAGTGACATATGGGTTCTATCCACTATACCCAATATTTTTGGAGCCCGTTGGTTTGTCTCTTGATTGATAATTGTACTCGGCTTACATGGCTATTTCTCCTTTAAAAAAATCTGATGTAGGGATTGTTATTACAAATTTTCATTCAATGATTCCAAATCAATTTGGGGTAAAGATAAAGGTTTTTAGAACAAACAATGCTAGAGAATAACCAAGTCTTATCTCCTTACTTCGAATCACATGATATTATTCATGATTCATCCTGTGTTAATACACCTCAACAAAATAGAGTGGCCGAAAGAGAAAATGGACATCTACTTAATACCACTCGGGCCTTACTTTTTTAAGGAAATGTCTCTAAATCTTATTGGGGTGAAGTAGTTTTCAATGCCACCTATATGATCAACAGACCACCCTCACATGTTCTAGACAATAAGAGTATTGTTGAGCTCCTAAACTCTTATGTTCATGTCCATAGCCAAAATCAGGGGAAGCTTGATCCTAGAGCCACTAAGTGTGTGTTTCTAGGATACTCATCAACTCTAAAGTGTTAAAATCCATCTATAAGGACCTATATTTCAGTTGATGTTACTTTCTCATAATGCAAATTCTTCTTCTCAAAGTCCCATCTTCAGGGGGATAATAGCATAATGGAAGATAGTCCTTGCAGTTCCTTCGAACCAATAAATACCCTAGACCTCACTCATACTCCAACTCATGTCCACTCAACCCAATCAAATTCTATTAGCATCATAGAACCCAAGCCAAGTCTAGACATAGAACCTCCTGAGTTAACTCCCATCCTAGCCAAACCCCCCCACAAGTTTTCAAGTTTTCCTCAAGTATACTCAAGGAGAAAGGACATTCCAACACAAAAGCAAACTTAAGACATTCCACCGAAGCAAACTCCAAGCATTCCATCACTGAAGCAAGTTCAAGAATCAGATCTTAGTCCTGAAAACGAGATCATCGTGAGTCCTCAGCCATGCTCAAATATCCAAACAGGTAAACATTCCACTAATCCAAGTCATGATTTAGATCTTCCTATTGCTGTTAGAAAAGGAACTAGAGAATTCACCCATTGATCGCTCTATCCACTTTCCTATTATATCTCCTTCAAACACCTCTCACCTACCCATAAAAGGTTTATTGTGAGTTTAAATACAATTGCTATTCATAACACTGTTTCTGAGGCCTTATCAAAAAAGGAATGGAGAGATGCTATGAGAGAAGAAATGAATGCTTTGGAGAAGAATCATACTTGGGAGGTTATTGACAAACCGAGAGGGAAGAACATTGTTGACTGTAAGTGGATCTACACACTAAAATACAAGGTCAATGGCTCCTTAGAGAGATACAAAGCTAGGTTGGTAGTTAAAGGATATACTCAGACCTATGGAGTGGATTATCAGGAGAGATTTGCCCCAGTTGCGAAGATGAACACGGTAAGGATCTTGCTATCCTTGGCAGCTCATTTTGACTAGCAACTTCTTCAGTATGACGTTAAGAATGCTTTTCTTCATAGAGATCTCAATGAAGAAATATACATGAATGTTCCACCCAAATTTACAGAAGATACAAGTAACAAGGTGTGTAAATTGAGAAAGGCTCCTACGGACTAAAACAATCTCCAAGAACCTGGTTTGGTAGGTTTGCAAAAGTGATGAAAGAATCAAGATATAACTAAAACAATCTCCAAGAACCTGGTTTGGTAGGTTTGCAAAAGTGATGAAAGAATCAGGATATAAGCAGTGTCAAAGGGATCATACTCTTTTCATGAAACACTCAAAAACAGAAGAGGTGACTATTATTTTGGTCTACATGGTTGACATTATAACGACAGCAAATGATGAAGAAGAGAAGCTGGAATTGAAACAAAACTATTAAAGGAAACTTGAGATAAAAGAACTAGGAAAACTAAGGTATTTCCTCGGTATTGAAGTGGCATATTCAAAGCAAGGGATATTCATCTCTCAACAAAAATATGTTGCAGATTTATTAATGGAAACTAGGAAAATTGGGTGCAAACCGATGTCTACTCCAATGGATTCAAATTACAAACTTGGAGAAGTGAAGGAACAACCGGCAGTGGACAAGAACATTTATCATCGACTAGTGGGCAAGCTAATATATTTAGCTCATACTCGGCCAGATATAGCACATTTGATAAGTGTAATCAGTCAATTTATGCACGAACTAAGAGAATCTCATCTTCAAGCTGTCTACTGAGTCCTACATTACTTGAAAGGTAGTCCAAGCAAGGGAATATTGTTTAAAAAGGGCCATACAGTTTATTAAAAGAGACAAGTTTAAGTGGCTGTAAGCCTTGTGATACACAAGTGGAACCAAGAAAGAAACTTGGACAACCCGAAAATGGTGTTCCAGTAAACAAGGAGAGGTACCAGAGGCTAGTTGGGAAGCTAATTTACTTATTTCACACTAGGACAGATATAGCATTTGTAGTGAGCTTAGTAAGCCAATTTATGCACTCACCATATGGAGAACACTTAGAGGCTATTTTTAGAATTTTGAAATATCTAAAGGGATGTCCCAGTAAGGGATTGTTTTTTGAAAAAAAAAGGAAGAAAGAAGCATAGAAGTTCATACGAATGCAGAACATGTTAGCTCAGCCACTGACAGAAGATCAACATCAAGCTATTGCACCTATCTATGGGGGAATATGGTGACATGGAGAAGTAAAAAGCAAAATGTAGTGGCTCAGAGTAGTGCAGAAGCTGAGTATAGGGCTATGGTTTAAGGAGTGTGTGAAGTCTTGTGGCTCAGAAGAGTTATGTCTGAGTTAAACTTGGAAATCAAACCTCCCATGAAGTTGTATTGTGACAATAAGGCAGCCATTAATATTGCACACAATCCGGTACTTCACGAAAGGACAAAGCATATACAGGTTGATAAGCACTTTATCAAGGAGAAAATGGAAGATGGAAGCATATGTATTCCGTTTGTTCCTACTAAAGAACAGAGAGCAGATGTCTTCACAAAGGGGCTATTAAGACAACCATTTGAAAAGCAAATTGGCAAGTTGGGCATGATAGACATCTTTGCACCAACTTGAGTGGGAGTGTAGACAATCCCATAATTAATCCCATAATTAAGGGATTATTCTTAGAGATTATATTGGGAATCTTTCATAATAATGAGTCTTCCTAAATTAGAAGACTACCAAAACTATGTACCCTAGCTCTATATAAGAACCTACTGGTCTAGAGCATAAATATGCAAAATATCATTCTTCATACATCTAAATTGTTACGGAAGACATAAACTTAATAAAGTATTCCTTTTGATTTTCTTTTCAACTCAATTAGATCCAGTCTAATCTTTGCTGGCTTGGCTAGGTGCAATAGCCAAGTCATTCACCTTTAGGATACTGATCAAGTCAAAACTAATAAAGACAAAAATCTATTCAAAAGGAGTGTTCAAAAGGAGAGAGAGGGATTCGAGAATTTGGAAGTTTATCCATTCTGTAATTCTTTTGTTTGCTCGAGGACGAATAAACTCTAAGTTTGAGGGTAGTTTGATGCCTAAAAATTCTGCAATAATATTTAGTATGTTTTCTCTATTCTAGCATGAATTTGTGCCCTATTTTGTTAATTTAGACTTCCAATTCATTGCTTAATTATTTCTATTTTATTTTGCAGAAATCTTGCTGAAATTTAGGAATTTTGGAGCTAAAATAGAATGATTGAAGAGACATGGTCAGATACTAATTCTATATGCAAAAGGACTCCAAAATAGGCATACAAAAGTCTTCTAAATCCAGAAAAAAAACTTCCTCATCAGGATAGGGCATGGAAGCTACGAATTTTGCAGTATAAAAAGGAGCTGCTACATATCAGAGAGAACAATCGACATAACCTGCACAACCTGCACTCAAGAGAGAAGGTAGGAAGGAGGGGATTATCCTAGTGTCGAGGTTTTTCATTATATTATTTCCATCATGTTTCGTCTGAATTAATTACCAGTTGTGTTTTCATTTACAAACATGTTAGCTTAATTTTTTTTTAGTGCCAAAGGGAGGCTGAACCGAACCTCATTCTGCCATGATTCGATTGTTTAATTGTTCTCTTTCAATACATGAATATATGCTTTATTTCATTTTTAATGCTTTTTTTATTTTTACGCATGTTGTTCATTAAAGCAACCTGAAACATAGACCTTTAATTGATACATAGATGGAATTCTTACAAGATATTGATAAAGCATAACTAGAATTACTAAGACAACCTGAAATATTGGACTCTTGGATAATTTTGGTGGTGATATTACGTGATTCTCATTGATTTTTAATACATCTAGATAGTTTTTAATTGATTACATGACCTAAAAAAACTAGGTGTTTGATGTCAAAAATTGGTCTAGATAGTTAGTTAGAACCTGAAATATGGCTGACTTTACTAGAGGAAACTACACAAATTCATGTAAAGAAAGAATGTTTAGAACTTTTCATGGTAAAGGGGGTGAGGGAAAGCTAAACTTTGGTACGTTTTTAGTGAATTAATTGTTTCTTTAAGTACTATTGCATTAATTTTTAGTCAATAGCTACATAATCAACAACTTGAATGCTAGTTAAAAGTGTGATTGTAAGTATTAGTGATCAATTCTCGTGGGAACGATATCTATGCTACTATACTACAATTCTCGTACACTTGCTAGGTGAAAGTTTAGCTCGTATCAGTTTACAACCCATAAACAATGGTATGATCATTAACACATCATAACAACCCTCTCTTATGTGAATTTTTTCCTCTATGGTTTCTTTAACTTTAATACCATGTAAAATAGAAAAAGGACATGCATAATGACTAATTAATGGCCTCTACATAATAGAATGGCAATGCATTCAAGGAAAGTTTTGCTTTGCCAATTATCTAGAAGCAATTCTAGCTTTTTTTAAAAAATCACATAATAAGGTTCGTTGATTTAATTTACACTTAAAAATCTTATAAATTAATAGACAATTCCCAATAGTATGTCAAAAGCTATTGGATCAAAAGCTTGATCATAAAGTTAAGTTTTAATGAATATATTAAACCTCTAAAGTTTACAACCTTTTACAATTAAGACATTCAATTTGGTTCCTACTTATAAAAACTTTGATTTTCGAAAGCGCAGTTGCCCACCTCAAAATAGCTACAGTGTATCAACCTTGAACTTGCAAATGGAACTTCTCCTTGATCAGTATGGGGAAAAAAACTTGCATGCCAAAATTAACTAGGGGAATTCATTTCACAATACAGATTTCAAGGTTTCCTGATGCATAAAGACTAGAGTACGTAATACCATTTGCGAAACCATTCTACGAAAAACACAAAACAACTTGATAAGATTTAGGATAGCATCATACTAATCTCTAGTAAACTATTTTACACATTGCTATTTTACATGTTATTTTTCGTTCTACTCTTTAGTTTTTTAAGTTATTTCTCTTCCAAGACATTTAACAATTTAATGAAAAACTTCCTAACAGCTTTTATATATGCTTCACCGAGCATATAGACTACTTAGATTGAAAAGATAATGAGTTCAACATACCAAAAATGATGCAAGCTTTGTTGACCACCACCCTTAAAAGCAGTCCTAGCAAATGTAGCATAAAACCTGTAAAAATGCAATCTTAGGGTTGCATTTATCTAGATATACAAGAAACCATTAAACTACATCCACATACATTCCTAAGGTCATTACTGCCAAAACTCCAGAAACATCAGCTCCCTCTTGCGCCTATCACAAAAAGTATTGCTAGTTAGTACATAAAAGGAGTATTATGAAAGGATTTAAACTTGAGAAAAATTTTTATGTTGTTGCAGTACAATAGACTTTGGCAAAGTGGAATGAATTTTGATTTTTTTAAAGCACGAATAAAGACAGTTGCTAAAACATATTAGAGATGTGTACTAATTAAGGAATAACCTAAAAGCTTCTTCCACAACAAATTGCAAATCATATAACTTTTACAGATATCTAAAAGTTAAAAGATTTAAGAAAACAAACAAAACCAACAAAATCATCATTTCCAGATAGTCGAATGGCAACAAGGATTAGTTAGTGACTTCTTTTCCTGATAGTTAAAGAGCTCCTAAAATCAAAGAGACACCTTGAGGAAGATCATCAAGGGAGCAAAAGAAATGAGAGAACACATCAATCACATAAATTCCAGAAGAAAATACCCTGAGACTAGCACTACCCTTGCACCAAATTTGTACTGACTTTTAAAGTATGAAGATGGTTTGCTTGAAGATGATTGCCTTCAATTCATCAATAAGACATATAATGCAAATAATTCTAAAGAACCTAATAAGGAACTTACAGTGAAGTATGTTATATAGCTCGTAGCAAGTGTGAGAGAAATTTCTATCACAGTATCATTGAAAATCACCCCAAGCCATAAGACAGAAGCAATTCCAAACGCAAGACCAATGCCTATACTGAAACAATAAGAGAAACTTATAATCAAATTATTCCTTCTAGAATTTCTAACTCTAAGGAATTGATACCTACGCTCCAAGGGATACTTGTATCAAAAATCTGACAATGGCAACCCAACTAGTGCTCTCCCCAAGTACTATGCGGTAGAATAGTTGAAAGACCACAATTGCCGTGCTAGATATCAACATTAAGTACATTAAAAAAAGTTAGAAATTAAAATGCATAAAAAACATAAATAATCTAGAAGAAAAAAGATATATTCTTAGATTGCTTATTTAACCAACTCAAATTTGTCAACTATGATGCACTACGCTACACTGGGAAACAAAGGAGGATAAAAAAAATGAAATACCCGTCATTCATTAGAGATTCTCCTTCAATTATTGTGCTCAATTTTTTACTTGCACCAAGTTCTTTCAATAAAGCAACAACAGCCACAGGATCAGTAGCACTTAGAAGTCCCCCAAGCAACAATGATGTTTTCCAGCCCCAATCATATGGAAAAGTGAGCTGCAAAATAAAATTTGCATTCACTGCAAGAGTACCATAAAATATTATCGCAAGTTCTAACCTAGCTATATACCTTCAAAGCAGAACCAAGACAAAATGTAGAGATCAAAACCCCTGGACCAGCAAGGAGAAGCATTTGTGCCATACATCTCTGTGTGAATTTCAACATAAATAGCTAGTCATTTGAAGTGGAGAATAAATTGTAAAAATTCCATAAAGTTTCATGATAACATTTTTCCCTAGTTATCAAAAATTCAATTTTGGCATATCCTTGGACTAAGAAATTAAAGCACATGAAACGATCTTAAAATAAAATAACAAAAGAAAACATTCAACACATAGCAGAAACAACCAAAAAGAAGTGATCTATGATATGTCAACTAAAAAGATCTTACAAGCAAAAAACAACTTAAGGAGCTCAACTTCCAATGACATAAAGCTAGACTCCTCCCAAGATTTCCATACAACAATAAAATTAATTATGCCATGCAATCTGTTACCCTTTAAATATGAAAGCTTGATTTGCTACAACTATTCAATAGGTTATCACCAACAGCCCCCTAGGGGGTGGTCGAGTTGGTGGAGTGGGGGGCATGGAGCCAAAAGGCCCTATGTTCGAATCTCTCTATCTACGCTCTCTCGATCGAGCTTGTCGTACAGGGCTTGCCTAGTGTGAAGTACCCAGTTGGTATGATTTGTAGGTTATTGCATCAATCCGGAGGTTTACGCAGTGCGTATCCAAAGGATAGCAGTGGGTTCCTCCGTTTCAAAAAAAAATGTTTATAACCAACAATCTAAAACAGGGTTAAGAAAGCATTTTCTAACTTTATATTGTTAAAAAAGCCCAGGATTACACCAAAAATGAGCAGTGAAGTCTTAATTATCAACACTTACAGTCAAAACTACAAAGTTGGTACAATTACCATATGAATTCTTTTTTCAAGGACCTCGTCTCACAACCTTGTCCACCTTTCTTGTATTTGGTTATTTTTTATCATGTTTATAATCATAGCATTTAAATCAACAAACCAAGCAATTATAAACTCAGTAAATTGATTGAACTAGTTAGGATCGGTGGAAAAAATCCAAGTTAAAAGGCATTCTTCAAACTCAAAAGCAATATATACCTTCAATGCAAAAGGGAATCCACAAAAGATAGAATGAACACATTTAGGCTTTGTCTTTTGCATTTAACATTCAAGAACTAAGCATTCCATTAAATTGTTTATCATCAAAGAAACAATTTACAAAGTGACACACCTCTCAAACTATGAAAAGTTAGTGAGCATAAGCATCACGAATCATGCACTAAACAACAACCAAGATTTCATCAATAAGATTGGCTTACATTGATTAAAAAAAAATCCTTTGGCAACACACTTAAAGGTAACTTAATGTTTCATTTTTCTCATCACTTGATAAAGAACATAGCAAGTTCCTAAGATCTTTAATAACAAGTGAAGACAAACCTTTATTTGGTGGACCTCCATTGAAAAGGAGCTCTCAAAAAGAAGGGCAGGAAGGAAAACAGCCAACAAGAGATCAGGATCAATCCGTGACCCTGCAGTACTAAACAACATTAATTAAACCTCAATAATCAATATTTCTAAGAAAATAATTTAGCTTAATAAGAAAGCTCAGAGCATCTAAGACTATGAACAAAAGACAAACTCACAAAGCCGAATCCCATCTCCAATCTTCCCCAATCCATGATGTGTACCATATTCTACAGCAGAGTGGGCAAAAGAAAATTCAATCTCCAGATTCCCAAAAAAGCAACCAACAAATAAGGCGATATTAAATCTTTTGAACATACAAAGAAACGGAATCAAATCATAAAAAAGAAAGGAAAAAGGGGAAAGGAAAAGCAGACAAGGGATTGAGTAGTAGTACCCAGAGAGCCAAGAGAAATGCCGATAATAAGAAGAGCAACAGTATAAGGGACTCTAGTACCACGCAACACATGTCTGCATGCGATTCCAAGCACCAGACTCAATCCAAAGAAGATGACTGTGTCCGATGGATTCCAATTCGTGGCCGAAGTTAAAGATGAGTCGTGTTGTTCAACATCCCCCCGTAGAATTCTGTAGGGGAATTCTTCCTCCAAGATAGTCGTCATTCCTCCTCTTCTTCTATGATAACAACAGTTTTGTGCCTTTCCCTAGAGGTAGGTAGATAGAGAGAGAGGCAGAGTGTTGGAACAAAAGAAGTACTACTCCCAGTCGAGAGAGTTGGAGGTGCAAGTCAAAACACAACCAAACAATCAGGACAAATTTATGATGACGATCCATATATTTGTTTGAAAGTTGAGATTTGACTTTTCATAGATTATCAAAGGAGTGACGCCAGGGTCCTCGGAGTTGGCAGACATTTTTATAATTTTTTAATTTAATATAAATTTATTTAATTAAAAATATAATATGAGAAATTCAATTAATTAAAATCATGAATTTTAATTGATTAATAAAAATTAAAATTTTATAATAAATAAATATGTAAAATATACATATATTGATAAAATAATTAGAATGAAACCAAATTCATTTATGATAGAATTATAGGAAATGAAAAAATTAAAGTGAGAAATTTAATTAATTGAAATTATAAATTTTAATTGATTAATAAAAATTAAAAATTCATAATAAATGAATAAATAAAACACACATGATGAAACGATGATAGAATTATAGGAAATAAAAAAAGATTACATATAAAGTGAGAAACTAAATTAATTGAAGCTACAAATTTTAATTGGTTTATAAAAATTGAAATTTTATAATAAATGAATATATAAAAGATACGGAAATTTGATAAAATGAATAAGATAAAAATAAATTCATTAATGAAGAAGTATAAAATTATAGGTAGATTATTTAACTAATGTAACAAAAAAAACAAAGAATGCCTATATCATTTTTATGTTAATTCATATGATAA
>JAOQMP010000001.1:23869226-23880961 GCA_027563575.1 Erythroxylum pedicellare
AAGGAGAAGATAGATTGCTAAAGGAAAAGATTCAAAAGCAAAGGATTTGGATATAAGAAGAAGGAGAGGATAGCGCAGCGAGGACTTAAAGCTGTAGCAAAAAGTCGGTAATACTCTTCATCTTGTTTATGCTTTTATTATCCTTATATCATATCATATATAGATTGGCATGATGATTTGGATTTGTTCCTTTCACTGGAAAAATGATTTCTTAAAAGTTTTGAAATCTACCGTTTCTCCAAATATAACATGTTTTCTTTTTCCGATCCAACATAAGCATGAACGATTTGGATAACCAAATCAACATACAAAGCCATATATGATTCGGTATAAGGAAAATAATTTACATAAAAACAACATGGAGGTTATACCAACTCCTTCGCTACATCTTTAACTCCTCGCTGTGCTATCTTATCCTCGGTAATGTATCCACTCCAAGGTAATGTATCCTCGACCAATCCGATCTACCACTTGTTCTCCTTGGACAACTTGGATAATAAGATCCTTTGGTGCGAAAGGAGAAGAAAACTTGAAGAGATTTTGCCTTAGAAGAAAGAAGCCAAAGATGAGACACCTCTCATGCAATTTTCGGCTAACTTATGCAAGATAGGAGAGATTGAGATAAAAATTCAACAACCCCTTATATTCTTTCTCTCAATTTCTATTAAGCCTCAAAGAAAGATGTGAAGTGCATCCAATACATCAAATCATTCCTTAATCAATCATAAAGAAGCCAATAAATGAGACTCTTCTCATTTGTTTTTAATATGGCTATATAAAAAGACCAATAACCTAAATGTTGCATCCCATTTTTGGTTTTGTGATGAAAGAGGGAAGATGGTCTGTCAAATGCACCTTTTTCTTCTTTAATCCAATGAATGCTAAAAAGTTACATGGTATCATTAAAAGACAACCATTAAACCATTTAATGATAAGATTATTACTCCATTTAATGATGATAAAGCATGTTAAAATCATCTTAAATAAAGAAAAACAATGCTAAATATGCAGCTGTACATTTAGCCCATTAAACTCGAAAATCCACCTCCTTTTATCTTTAATAACTTTGATTTAATTTAATTAATCAAATTAAACTAAAGTCTAGCCCATTTCAAAATGTTCATGGGCTTCAAATTAACAATTAATTAAAGTAAGCCCAACATTCAATCATAGGCTTTAAAACCTCTATTTGTATTTCTTACTTTGCTCTATAACCTTCCTATAAGTCAAAAGGGGAATCTAATTGGACTTATATAATTCAAGCTCTAACAAGCCCAGAATTAATTTAATCTCATTAAATTTAATTCCAGCTTATTAACTAAATGCATTCCACTAAAGACAATTAGTTGAACTCTTGAATTACTAAATATTATAAGAACACATGTTTGAAATAAGATGTTCAATTACAAGCTATAATATCAACCATATTATAGCCATTTGCACAATAAAGGGTAAAATTACCGTTCTGCCCTTATGTTGGTTTTTCATTCTAGATATCCCCTTTTACTCTATATGGTGATTAACAACAAGATCTCATCTTAGTGTTGAGACTTGATGGGTAGCTAATCCATCAAACTACTGGAGACAGTTTAATTACCAATCTCCATAAAACATTTAGAAGTGATGATATCGCTATAAACTCTTTATTTGAGCAAATGTTCATTTATACATGTTTCAATTAATAATTCCAACATACAGACACTGAATTGATACTTTGTAAAAATCCATTCAGATCATATCAAAAATTGTAATGAAACACATATGAGCTCACCACTCATCAAGACTGTGGTCTATAATAAACGAATGCTTAAGTATATGTTTTAAGAATAAAGTAATAGCCTACTTTATTACTTTATTCTTAAAACATACGTGATTGTAAATTCATTTAATAGTGCCATTATCGATAGCCAACTACTATTGTGATATGAAACTCATCATTCTCTTAAAGTAAACTCTTTTACTTCCACGGAGATAACTCGCAGCACTATAGTCTAAACTATAATCAAGCGACCAACTTGATTATTCAACTATGAATCAACTAATTTAGATTCTAATAATATATAGGTTTTTCATACACCTGCATGTATATGTATATTACTTACAAAAGAATCTTGGTACCTTATAACTAGATATATAATGCTCATACAAATAAAACCAATCTCTTTTGTTTTATTAATAATAAATATTTTCATTAGAAAAGTAACTAGAAGAAAGTAACTTATAAGTAAATACATTTGCTTTCCAAGGTACTATATTTAAATAACTCCAATAATGTGGCTGCGAGAGATCTGCATAGGTGTAAGAAATTTCTCACACCCATGCGATCCAATATATGTCGTGATACTTCTCCTTTCTTTATTCTTGACTTGACATTCTATCTTACCTCTTTTTCTTTCAACCCACTTCTTCTTTACACTCCATGAATCAATAGAATATGGAAATTAACAAGATGGCTTCAATGGACTACCATAAACCAACACTAACAATCATTTAGAAACTAACAAATAGCAAAAAGAAAAAATTATAAAAATATATATACATAAAACACCAACTAATATGAAAAACAAAAATTAAACTACTAGACTCCCTAGCAATGATGCAAAAATTTAAAAGGGCATGTTAAGTACACCGTAAAATTGACCCAACTCTATACACTAAAATTTGAAGTTATGGTGAGTCGAGATTGAATCTACTGGGAATGTTTCGTTAATTTCTGTAGCGAAATTAATTAATGAAAGAACATATAAATAGAGGGTTTTGGATTTTTAACAATTTAGAAAAAATAAAAATAAACTATCAAAAACAAATTGAAACAATCAATCGAAAATGATTAAAGTGTAGTATATAAGAAAGGTCTGGTTCTAGGGTCAATCTCGATCTAAACACAATTAAGCATGTTCCTTCAATTTAACTTCTTTACGCCTCTCTTTGAAGTATTGATCTGAGACTAATAGTATGCTCCGATAATCTCAGTTTTCCCTAAGTTATGTATAGTTAAGATACAATTGTTAATTAAACATAACTATCGAGTAACCTATGAAACAATCTCTAGATTTAATTTGGTAGCAGCATTACACAGTGGAAAATGATCAATATAAGCAGTCACCTCACACGTTCAGGTTATCTAACCTTAAGTTATGTTTTCATAACGATTCATGATCATTATATTATATTAACAAACATAAAATGTAATAATGTTATAGCAATAGGTTCGAAATACATCAATCAAAATAACGTATTAACATTATATATCCAAAACCTAGCATAATCAACATAAACAACACAACAATCCGAAAAGAGATTACAACGTTAAAAGAATGAAATAGCTTAACCATGACTTGGCTTTAATATCCTGGTTGAATCGGCATCGGGAAGTTACCCTTCCATCTCTATCTTTAAGCTATCACCATCGACCATCCTCTCAATCAACACTGTCGATGTTCAAGAGCAACGAAAAAACAAAGAAAAAATGAGAGAAAAATGTTTTCAGCTAGGTCTATCCTCGATATCCCCTCTACCATCACAAACTTTTCCTTATGAAGTAAAATTTAGGTTTAAACTGACGGACACTTGACATTAATAGGGACACCTAGCATTAATAGGGCACTAGGTGATAACCACGACCTTGACAGATCTGCATAGGCGTAAGAAATTTCTCACACCCATATGTTCCAATATATGTCGTGATACTTCTCCTTTCTTTATTCTTGACATGGCATTCTATCTTACCTCTTCTTCTTTCGACCCTCTTCTTCTGTATGCTCTATGACACAATAGAATATGGAAATTAAATAATGTATTAAGATTATATGTCCAAAACCTAGCTCATTCAACACAAATAACACAATAATTCGAAAAGAGATTACAACATTAAAAGAGTGCAATAGCTTAACCGTGACTTGGCTTTGATATCTTGGTTCAATTGGCATCAGGAAGTTAGCATTCCATCTCTATCATCAATCTATTACCATTGGCCATCCTCGCCATCGCCACTATTGGTGTTAAAGAATGAACAAAAATGAGAGAAAAACGATTTCGGCTAGGTCTGTCCCCAATATCCCCTTTGTCGTCACAAACTTTTCCTTATGAAGAAAAGTTTAGGTTTAAAATGAGGGACACTAGGCATTAATAGGAAACTAGATGAAAATCATGCCCGTAAGTTAATTCTCACGGATGTGAGACCACACCTCATAGCCATGTATGGACTTGCACAACCATGCAAGGCCTCCTTACTGCATTGCTTGGCCGTGAGAGATCTATATAGACGTAAGAAATTTCTCACACCCATGCGATCCAATATATGTCACGATACTTCTCCTTTCTTTATTCTTGACATTCTATCTTACCTCTTCTTCTTTCAACCCTCTTATTGTTTATGCTCTATGAATAAGTAAAATATGGAAAATGAGAAGATGGCTTCAATGGACTACCATACACCAACACTAATAATCATTTAAAATTAACAAATAGAAAAAAAGAAACAATTTTAAAAATATATATACATAAAACGCCAGCTAAAATCAAAAACAAAATTAAACTACTAGACTCCCTAGCAACGGTGCCAAATTTTGATAAGGCGGGTTAAGTGCACTGTAAAATTTACCCAACTTTGCACACTAAAATTTGTAGTTAAGGTGAGTCGAGATCGAATCTACAGGGAATGTTTGGTTAATTTCTGTAACAAAATTAATTCATGCAAGGAAAATATAAATAGGGGGTTTTGGATTTTTAACAATTTATAAAATAAAATAAAAAATAAACTATAAAAAATGATTAAAGTGTAAAATATAAGAAAGGTCTAGTTCTAGGGTCAATCTTGGCCTAAACATGATCAAGCATGTTCCTTCAATTTAACGTTTTTACACCTCTCTTTGGACTATTGATCTGAGACTAACAGTACGTTCGGATAATCTTGATTTTCCCTAGGTTGTGTTTAATTAATATAAAATTTTTAATTAGACCTAACTACTAAAGAATCTAGGATACGATCTCTAGATTGAATTTGGCAACAACATTATGAAGTGGAAAACGATCAATATAGGTAGTAACGTCACACATTCGGGTTATCTATCCTAAGTTATGTTGTTCTTAAGGATTCACGATCATTATATGCTTCTAACAAACATCAAATTTAACAATTACTGATTAAATTCAAAACTATAGCAATTGGTTCGAAATAGAACAATCAAAATAACGTATTAAGATTATATATAGCTCAATCAACACAACAATCCAAAAAGAGATTACAACGTTAAAAGAATGAAATAGCTTAATCGTGACTTGAGTTTGATATCCTGGTTGAATCAGCGTCAGGAAGTTAGCCTTCGATCTCCATCTTTAAGCTATCACTATTGAAATAACTTAACCATAACTTGGCTTTGATATCATAGTTGAATTGGCATCGAGAAGTTAGGATTGCATCTCCGTCTTTAAGCTATCACCATCAACCATCCTTTCCATTGCCACTATCGGTGTTGAGGAAAGAACAAAAAAATGAGAGAAAAACGTTTTCAACTAGGTCTATCCCAAATACCACCTCGGCCATCACAAACTTTTCCTTGTGAAGTAAAATTTAGGTTTAAGCCGAGGGATACTTGATGTTAATAAGGACACCTAGCATTAATAAGACACTAGGTGAAAACTACGCCCGTGAGTTAATTCTCATAGCTGTGTATGGCCTTGCACGACCATGCGAGGCCTTCTTATGGCATTGCATGGCCGTGAGAGATCTACATAGGCATAAGAAATTTCTCACACCCATGCGATCCAATATATGTCATGATACTTCTGCTTTCTTTGTTCTTGACTTGACATTCTATCTCGCCTCTTCTTCTTTCAACCTTCTTCTTCTTTATGCTATATGAATCAATAAAATATGGAAATTGAGAAGATGGCTTCAATGGATATGCTTTTGGGTCACTTTAGCATCTTCACTTTCAAATTGTACCTAAGATCAAATATGAACTAATGTCAATATCTTAGGCATTTCTAAGCCATTAATCACTAAGTGTAGTATATCAAATGAATCAACATTTAAACACATATCAGAAATATATATTGATTTATGCGTTTCAACCTTTTACATCTCAAATTCTTAAAATTTGTTTGAAATCAGTTCAAATTTGCATGATGCCTTATCATTTGATAATCAAAGTGTATAAAAGTGCATATTGCTAGCTAATTTAACTATTTGGTATATTTTTACTCTTATTCTTAAAAGACCAAATGTTTTAGCTTACGCACATTAAATTTTTTTAAAATATATTTTATAAAACCTTATATATAATGAACTAGCTCAAAACTAACTAGTTAATTATTAACATAAATTAAATTTAAATCATAATTACACAACTATTTACATTAGAGGATTCTATAAGGGATGTTTATGTACATTGAAGAAATCATATTCTAGAGCTATAAGCGATGTTTATGCATCCCATAAACATAGTACCATACGCACTTAACATTCTCAACCTTTTCATATGAAGTAGTATCACTTGATGGATCATAAAATTAACATTTCTTGAAAGTTGGAACATTCAAACAAGAATTCTTCTATTGACTTTCAAGAATAAAACTTTTCACATTAATTCATCACAGAATGTAAACGACTAGTTTCCGATGGAGGAAATGAGCTTCATTGGGAGAAATGTGCCAAAACTCTCCCTAATCAAGAACAAATCAATGCAAATCAAATCTCCTCATCAAACACTAATCGCCCATTGCCTTCTATAGTCGAGCTTCTTCTTCAAGGTCTTTAGTTTCATCTGAATTACCTCTCTTCGTTAATTATCTATATCTTTTTTTTTTTTGCTCGTTAGGTGAAATGTATGGTACATGTGATTCATCTAATATTGTCATCCATACTACCTATGAGAAATTGTTCACTATATCTTCTACAAATTTAGTAAAAACAAAGAAGTTATTAAAAAAGGGTGTCAATAAACCGGAGCCTGAGGGAAGATCCTTAATCGTTTTAATTGATGAAGTGGAACATGCAAGGAGGCTTCTTGCCAATCCAAACATTGGGAACCCCTTTATCGAATCTACTAAGTCTAAACTCACTTAGAATCTAAAAAATAATTATTTCTTTTCCTTTTCAATGGAATATTATGCGTGAAACTTTATTTGTTACTTTGTCTTTAAGAATTGTTAAACTTCTAATTAACATCTTCTACTACTTACCATATATCATTATATTATATTGCTTACCATATTTCAATATTTATATGAATTATTATTTTATTGTTAATAAATATTAATGATTAAGAATAACAGTTAACTTAAATTTATGATATTTTGATCTTATTAATATTAAAATTTTAGGTATAATTATCTTTTTATGCCCAAACATATTTACTTTTTTAAATTTAATTTACCTACCATATGTTTTTCAACAATATGTTCAAAATTTTGAAAATATTTTACAATTTTTAGATGCTCCATTTTATCTTCATGAAAGTTTTGTAGAAATGAAGGTGTAGTATTATGTACAATACGCATTATTAAAGAATCATTTGTGTATAAATTCATATATTTAAACAAATTTATAAACAAAGCATATGAAAAATATGAAAAATCATATAAATGTCAATTATAATTAATCTTAATTAGGATTATTAAGTATACTTACTATGAAAAATTATCTTCTAAACATTTTTTTTAAGAATATTATTACATACAAAAATTCATCAAAATTCTTCTAAGAAATTATCATGTAATGTCAATTATTTAACATCAACTTTTGGCAACGATCCCCCAATTCTTCGCCAAAAGTATAACTTTTTGCGACGATTTTGTTAATCTCGCTAAAGGCTATTAATTTGGCGACAAAATTTCTAAGCCATTGCAAAATGCAGTTCCCTTCACGATAATTCCCTATAATTGTCACAAAATATTTTCTTTTATCGAAAATTTGAAAAAGCATCGCAAAATGTTATACATATAGATACAAATTTGTAAATGGTCACTAATAGTAGCTAATAGTCCCTTATTTTGTAATGTATGTTTAGAGGTAATCTAAACTCTATAAGTTCTCGTACAACAGCTAGAAATCGTGATACTTCAAAGCTGTATTATTATCATTGCAAGAAAACTATACGTACAAAGGATATGTGATTTGAAATGCACAGGCATCCCAATTGGTAGGGGAAATAATTTGACACAAGCAAAGGCATCAAATCAAACATATATCATGAAAAAAGCCATAACAGTCCACTAGATCACAAATCAATGGTCTTTCCAAGGAATAATATACTCAACTTATGTCTCTATCAATTCTTGAGAAGGATCATAACATTAACCTAATAGTTAATTTTATCATAAAGGTAATTTCACTATCCAATGGTAAGACTGGATAGATTAATTCTAGTATTACCCATCACATAACTTGTCAAGATTACATCTTGCATGATGAAGAATATTAATTCTAATTCTCTTATTGAAACCTTAGATGGTTCTTTTGTTCAAGTGTTATGGAAATATCATCATCAATTCAAAAATCACATGAAATCATGTTCTTTACATACTTCCTTTTCCTGTAATCTTATTTCTAGAAGGAAATTAACGAAAATTTTAAATTATGCAACTCTTTTTCTCCTTTTTTTGTTTTTTTTTTTCCTTATAAGACTTAGATAAGAGGAAGCTAATTGGCATTGGTGAACTCAGTGATGGTCTTTATTATTTTCAAGCAATCAATCTATAGCTTTATCAAATTTTGCTTGTGATGCTGGCGTTTATTTTTTTAATAGCATAATCCCCTTGGCCATTTATCTTTTGGTATATTGTCTTACATTGACAACCTGAATCTTCATTGCATGAAGCATTTCCGTACGTATTGTGTCACTTGTCTTCAATATAAACAAATCCTTTATACTTTGTTCTTTCCTATTACCACTATTAAGAATGCTTTTAAATTAATTTATTGTGATATTTGAGATTTTTATCAAAGTCAGTATCTTGTGACCATTATTTTTTAAGTATTATTGCTGCTCTTACTAGGTTTATCTAATGAAAAGCAAAAATCAAATATACTATTTGTTGACATCTTTTTTTAATATATAGAAAAATTACTTTTCATGTCAATGATGCCGCATAAAAATTCCAATCTTTTTGTTAGTAAAATAGGATTCTCAACCAATTTTCTTTTATCTTTACACCTCAACTAAATGATTGTAGAATGCAAATATATACACCTTTTTGAAGTTGCAAGAGCCTTAAATTTTTAAGCAAGATTACCTATTAAATTTTGGAATGAACGTGTCTTAAAAACAACTTATTTGATTAATTATGTTGGACTCCAATTTCGGAGCCCAACATTTGGATTCATAAAACGTGAGCATATTATCCTATAGGGTTATTTCAAGGAACCCTTATTAGTTACTATCCCATATTAGTGGTGCCCACGCCGAGCAAATATCCAAACAAACTCATTTCTCCTATTTCATAACAGATTTTGGAAAACTTCAAACTGGAATCACAATTTGACTTCTTCAGAAAAATTTGTTTCCCACTGTTTTAAGTTTCTAGCGAATACCCAACTTTCATCCAAAAATTGAACATCTTAGAGGCTGAAGTAGAATTCAACATCTTCATATAATTTGTAAACCTATGTCTCTAGTTTACTCCACATTGAAAATCATCTCATTTGAAACCCTACAGATCCAGGTATATTCAAAATATCGAAGCATGTTCAGTAAAATAACACCAACTCATACCATTCCCAACAGATTCCTTCACTTCCTTCAATTAAAACCTCTTTCCAATTAATTCAAAATGCTTCCACCTTTTTATTAGGAGAGATAGCACAATGTGTGAGGAATCTACTGTCTCAAGGATCACTTCGTTTAAAGTTCAGATAACGAAGATTGGGCCGAAGGAATCAAACAAGGTTCCGTCCTCAACCATATTGAACCTAATTCAAGACAATTGGCATAACTTTCTCTAAGGATATCAAATGAAGGTGTTCTTTAGGCAGTTTGAAAGAAAACTTCAAGATCTAAAATTTTTATGAGACCTTGAAGACAAATTCTATCATTTACAGGGCCAAAAGTGGAACCAGACCATAGGATCAGATGAAACCAAATGAAGGGTCAGACGAATTAGAAAAATGGTCATAACCTTCTCTAGAGAACTCAAAATAAGGTGTTCTTTAGACGTTTCGAAAGAAGACTTCAAGATATACAACTTTCATTAGACCTTCAAGACAAATTCTATCATCTGCATGGTCAATAATGGGACCAGACAATAGGATCACATGAAATCAGACAAAGGGTTAGATGAATTACAAAAATGGTCATAACTTTCTCTAGAGAACTCGGATTAAGGTGTTCTTTAGATGCTTCAAAAGAGGAGTTCAGGATTACAAGTTTCACGAAGACCTAAAAGACAAATTCGATCATTTATAGGGTTAAAAATGGGACAAAATGATAAGATCAGATGAAACCAAATGAAGGGTCAGACGAATTGGAGAAATGGCCATAACTTTCCCTAGAGAACTCGGATTAAGGTTTTCTTTAGATGTTTTGAAAGACAACTTCAAGATATACAACTTTTATGAAGAACTCAAAGACAAATTCAATAATTTATAGGGTCAAAAATGGGACCAAACGATACGATTAGATGACCCCAGATGAAGGGTCAGATGAATTGGGAAAATGATCATAACTTTCTCTAAAGAACTCGGATTAAGGTTTTCTTTATATGGTTTGAAAGAGAAATTCAATATATACAACTTTTATGAAGACTATGAAAATAGATTCTATCATATACTAGGTCAAAATTGAACCAGACGATACATGATGAACAGTGACCAAAAGAGGTTTATGAATAGTACACAGAAGCTATATTACAATTAGGATAACTTTCTCTACAGACATCAATTTAAGGTTTTCTTTTAATGGTTTTTAAGAGAACTTCAAGATCTACAACTTTGATGCAGGACTTAAAGACAAATTCTATCATATAAGGGGTCAAATTTGGACTAGACAATACAAAATAAACAATGACTAGAAGAAGTTTCAACCTAAGACCTGTTTGGAATAATTGGCATAACTTACTCTAGAGATATCTAATTAAGGTTTTATTTAGATGGTTTTGCAGAGAACTTCATGATCTACAACATTTATGAAGACCTTGAAGACAAATTCTATCATCTAGAGGGTCAAATTTGGATTTGACGATAGAGTCAGATGAATAGTGCACCAGACGATATTACGTCATTACCAGAAGATATGATGTCATCAAACGATACTTCATAACAAACGATATGACGTCATCACCAGATGATATGATGTCATCAAAAAATACAATCTATACTCCTGAACATATCTACTTATAAGAATCATAACTTTTGACTCCGATGTCAAAAAAATTTATCCTCCATACTTTTGGAAAGCTAGAAAGATAAGCTACAACTTTCTAGAAGACAACTTTGTATAATTTAGCCTAGATTAATCCAGATTTCCTCCTGAAGTCAGAACACGAATTTTTCCCTGTGCAAAGACTTGAAATTTTGCACTGTGCAAACTTAGAATGTCCTAAGCATAACCATTCAGCTATCACATTGACTTTATTAAACTCTAAAATCTCAACTCATATGTCTCATTACATTCAACTATATCTGATCAGTCATAATTCCTATCTTTCTTTTCCATAACATCTCACTTATGCATCTATATATATATAGATATAGATATAAATATATAGATATAGAAATAGATAGATAGATAGATATA
>JAOQMP010000001.1:23881061-23891627 GCA_027563575.1 Erythroxylum pedicellare
TTACTACTTGGGATGATATGAAGGCATGTATGAGGAAGAGGTTTGTGCCTTCTTACTATTATAGGGAGATGCACTAGAAACTGTAAAGACTCACTGAGGGGTCTAAATCAGTAGAGGACTACCACAAGGAGATGGAGGTGGCTATGATCAGAGCCAATATAGAGGAGGACTCGGAGACAACCATGGCATAGTTCTCGAGTGATTTGAATAGGGAGATAGCTAATGTGGTAAAATTGGAACACTACGTGGAGATTAAGGACATGGTGAACATGGCCATAACGGTGGAGAAACAAATCAAAGCTAGAGTGGTAGCAAGGATTGGGGAAAATTCTAGCCAATCATGGAATTAAAAATGGCCCAAGAGAGAGGAGAAGTCAAAAGACAAGCGGCTAGGCTTCAAGGAGACACCTAAAAGGCCGAATGTAGGGTTTGACCCTAAAGGTACACCCAACACCCAAGCTTATTCTAGTAAGCATTCTAACATTAAATGTTTTATGTGTTTGGGTACTAGCCATAATGCATCTCAATGTCCAAATAAGAAAGTTATGATTATGAGGGATAATGGGATGATTGATTCGAAGGATAGTGATAGTGAACCTAAGCTTATTGTTGATAATGATTTTGAGGATGATAGTTGCTTTGAGAGAGCTATTATAGGGGAAGCACTAGTAGTTAGGAGGGTATTGAGTGCTAGGGCCATAGATGAGGTTATAGATCAGAGAGAGAATCTTTTCTATATGAGGTGTTTAGTTTATGGGAAAGTATGCAATTTGATCATTGATAGGGGTAGTTGCACTAATGCAGCTAGTTGGACTATGGTATAAAAATTGGGTTGGACATGTAAGAAACATCTAGAGTCATACAATTTACAGTGGTTCAATGATAGTGCTGGTGTGAAGGCGACCAGGCAGGTTGTAGTGCCATTTTCATTAGGGAGATATGAGGATGAGGTGTAGTGTGATGTGGTACCAATAGAGGCTGGTCATATGTTACTTGGGAGACCTTGGCAGTTTGATAAGAGGGTAGCACATAATGGGTATACCAATAGGTACTCCTTTAAGTTTAAGGGTAGGAATTTCTACTACCTTTATCACCTCATGAATTATACTTGGACTAGATAAAAGCAAATAATATTGAGGAGGGTTTAGGTAATGAGAACAAAAAAAGTGAAGAGAGAAAAGAGACCCAAAAGAAAAATGAGTTTGGCCCAATGCTGAGTGCCTGCACATGTGAGGAAAAGAAAGTGAGATGTATAAGAGAGAAGAACTCAAAAAGAGAAAACAAGAGAGAAAAGAGAGAAAAGAAAGAGAGAAAAGTGAGCTTGTTTGCTAAGGGAAAATACTTGAGAAGATTAACTAAAGAGAAAAGAGTATTTGGAGTGGTGAGATATAAAGAGTGTTTAGTTTCTGACACTAACCCTTTTGATGCTTTGCCTAGTGTTTTTACTTTAGATCCTAGGGGTGATGGTCCGTTCCAGGTGTTGGAGAAGATAAATGACAACACCTACAAGATTGACCTGCCAGATGAGTATTCTGTTCTTGTAACTTTTAATATTATTGATCTTTCTCCTTTTGATATAGATTCAGATTCGAGGACCAATTTTCTTAAGGAGGAAGGGACTGATGTGAGCAAGAGTAAGGATCACCATAGATATGGCGTATGTGACAGGAATGAGCTTGTCATTCTAGTTGGACCTATGTTTAGAGCTAGGACTGAGAGATTTAAGGAGGCCTTCTATGCATATGTGGGCCAACTTATGGAGAGGATGAAGCTAGCCAAGCTTATTGGAGGAAAGCCAGTTGGATCACAGCCCAAATTGATCCACTTGTCTCAAATCCTTGGACCGGATTCACTTGGAACTTGAAGATCATTATGTTAGGCTATTCTTCATCATTTGAAGCCCAAGTGGAGGCACGCTTATGACCAGACTTGGTGCCTCAATAAGACCAGACCTTTAAGCTCATGCTTATGATCTATTTTGGACTTATTTATATTTTAGGCTTCCATGTATTTTAAGCCCAAGTCTTTTAGCATTAAGTCTAGGTATAAATACTTATGTTTTAGGGTTTTTGGAAGACGACTTTGATCATATTTGTGTTTTTGTGAGCCGTCGGCCATATTGAGAGGAGAAAACCCTCTTGTTCTTTTCAACTTAGGAATTAAAATCAGTTATCAATTGAATCAGATTGTGGTGTGATTTTGATCATACCAACTTTCTTAGTTTGTTCTTTACCCGTTATCTAGGTTGCTCGAGACAAGTTCTTCGTGAGTTCTAATAGGTAAATTTGAAACCGTGCATATTAGATTTAGTTTTCGTTAATTCGAATCTATCCTCTTCTTCCTTCCTTGAATCTGAATTTTTTTACATATTTCAATTCCGTGGAGTGCGTTATAATACTTGGGAGGTTAAGTAGAAACTGAGGAATCACACAACATAGCAGACCAACAGAGGACATTGTTCAATTATGTTAGATCGAACTTAATTAAAGTGGAGTCCAGCTTCATTAGACCGACTATAAGTGCCAATAACTTTAAAATCGAGCCTAGTATCATTTAAATGGTGCAATAGTTTGTCCAATTTGATAGACTACGAGATGAGGACCCAAATGCACACATCTCAAATTTTCTAGAGATTTATGACTCTTTTAAGACAAATGGAGCAAATGATGATGCGATAAGACTATGTTTATTCCAATTTTCACTAAAGGTAAAGGCTAAGCAATGGTTGAATTCTATGCCATGATCATCACTTACTACATAGGATTAAGTGGACTAGAAGTTTTTATTAAAGTTTTTTCCACCTACGAAAACTACTAAGTTGAGGAACGATATCTCCTCCTACTCCTAGGTTAATTCTAAATCACTATATGATATATGAGAGTGGTTTAAGGAGATGTTAAGACAATACCCACATAATGGTTTACCACTTTGGATGTAAATCCAAACTTTTTATAATGGGCTTAATTATAACAAAAAGCAGTCTATAAATGTAGCAGTTGGGTGTAATTTAAATAACAAGACATTAAAGGCAACCTATGACCTTATTGAGGATATAATGATGAACAACTATCATTGGTGCTCTTCTAAAGTAAGAATTAATAAGCCATCAAGAGTGTATGAAGCGAACATAGTGGTGCAATTGGCAAACCAGATAGAAGAATTGAGCAGAAAAATTGATGGACTAACAATGAATCCACATGGTCAAGTTATATAATGTGAGGTGTGTGGGCTAGAGCTTTTAGATTAAAGTTTTCAAGTAGTACAAACCAAGTATGTGGATTATCTAGGGAATGCTCATAGACCCTAAAACAACCCATGTAGCAACACATACAATTAAAGATGGAGGAATCACCTCAACTGCTCTTGGGGAAATCAAGGCCAAATAAGGAATAACCCTCTATTGGGACTTCAACAACAAGCAACTCAACCTAAGAAGCCTACCCTAAAGGAGATGATCTTGAAGATTGCACAAGATTCTTATGCAATACATCATCAAACAGAGGCTTCTATTTGTAACTTGGAGTTTGAGATTAGTTAAACTGCTAAGTTATTTTCTAAAATGGCAATCCTAAAGAACGATTGATTGCATGTCATAAAGCTAGTCAAAATAAACTAACTAAATTATTATTATAGTAATGGTGAGTCTAGGTTGATCCCATAGAGAGAGTGTGTAAAGTTGTTAAAATGAAATTAATTAGTATGTAGGAAAAAAAGGGTTTGGATTTTGGAAATAAGAAAATAAAATGAAGCTAGACTAATAAAAACAAATTAAAGAATACATGCAAAAAAAGATAAAAGTGGGGAATTCGGTAGCGACTCGATTTTTTAATTCAATCTCGACGTGCACCCTAATTAAATATATTTTATTGATTTGTTATTCTTAAACCTCTCCTCGAAACTAATAATCGTGGGTTAATAATTAACCTGAGTTTTCTCTTAGGTACTGTTTAATTAAGATACGATCGTTAATTAAACTTAACCATTGAATAACCTAGGATACGATTTTTAGATTTAATTAGGCAGTAGCATTACGAATTAGGAAAATAGATTAATCAAGGCAACAACCATATACAATGCGTCATTTAACCTAGGTCATATTATTCTTAATGATTACGAATTATTAGTCGCTACACATGAATTTCAATATAACAATTACGGATTATATCGAAATTCTAGCAATGAGTTTGTAAATAAACGATTCAATGAATGCATTAAAGTCATCTTTTCACAATACCCAATGGGTTTATACACAAATAACCAAACAATAACGAAAGTACAATTATCCATACACAAAACCCAAATCAATTAACATAGGATAATATAATCAATTTCTAATGAGAGAAAGAAACAACAAAAATGGTGAAATACACTTAACCCAGGTTATTAGCGTTGACGTCACCTCCAAACCGGCATCAAGACGTTTAGCCCTTAATAAGTCTCTCCCAAGAAAATGCCTCAGTAGTATGAAAATTGTCCCAGTTGAAACCCCTTCCGTTCTTTCTTCACTCCGCCTCCTTTTCTATTCTCCTCGGTACTATTATGTTGATGTGACAAATTAACTTGGTTGGCTACGCATATTGTTCACTCTTCTTTTTAACCCTCACTGGTGTCTTATTTTTGTCCTTGGTTGAATTTAATGCATTTGTTTGCTTGAAACGCAGATTGCGTTTTCTATCTATACTATTTTCGTTTCGATCTCTTCCATTAGCTACATGCCACACTGTTTTACTCCCAATTACTCCTCTCTACTGGTGTGTTTTGCTGCTAGCTTCCTCCTTTTGCTGCAAGGACTGTCGTTTTAATGCATGTGGTGCTTGATTGTGGACTGCTGGAGTTGTAATCATCTCCATGTAATTAACACAATTACATCAGTCCATTAAGCTTAAAAAAAAAGTTCAACTTAGGCCAATTTTATAGTAAAATTCAGAATAAATAATTTTGGGTTTTAACTTATAAAATATGAACAATCATGCCCAAATGTGTAATAAAAATAATTATATGGACTAAGTTTAGGAGAATAAAAGATGTAACATTTTACACTTAGCATATTCCCCCACACATAGCTTTTAACCATCATCAGGCAAAATATTAAAATTAAGCTCATAGACCCAAAAACATTGACTCATTTACTATATGTTCCAAGAGTACATAATCATAAACAAAGATTAATGATTTTCAAAAATCATAGCAAGAACTTAAAATTCCAAGCTTTTACTTATGATCAATCAACATTCATCATCTTCAAAAACTGAGCAATCTAATGGTGGACTCGGAAAATATGTTTAATTAAAATATATCCATAGGTACACTCAACAACATTATGGTCACAACAATCCATAACTTTACTTATCATTTCATTTGTCCACCACTAATGTTCATATGTAAAATCATGGATCAAAGAACTTTTCAAGGTTTTAATGTGGGCAAAGGTAAGGTGAGATGTATTTGGGTCAAGTAGCATGAAAGCCATTAAAGCTAGTGAAACAAAGCAACACTCAATGTGATATCAAGTGCACAAGTTAACACTCATAAAAAATTGGGTACTGTCAGCTATGATGAATGCAACATTTATATTTTACAACCTAATTCAGCTCTCACACACAAACCACATGAAGCATATATAAATCCAAAAGAATCACTCATACAATTGATGATAATACTTTAAAACCACAAAAGAGTTAACGTTCCAAGTCAACATCTACCTCATAGTCAACATACTCCAATAACACATTCATCATAACTTTAGGAGTATGCATTAATCATAAACAACTTTTCAACACATATGCAATTCCTCCTTGATAAATTTATTTAAAATTTTTCTTTTTCTCTTTCTCTTTCTTTTTCTTTTTCATTTTCCTTTCTTTTCTTTCTTGTGCTTTTCTCTTTCTTTTCCTAAACCACATTAACATGGGAATTTCAATGGTAAGTGACAACGTGTTGTAATGCTAGTGAAAATAAAAACTAGACTACTACTTTAGCAATCGTGAGTCTATGTCGATCCCACAGAGAGTATGTGCAAAATTTATGAAATGAAATTAACCGGTGTTTAGGTTTAGGGAGTTTTGGATTTTTCAAATAAGAAAATAAAATGAAACTAGACTAATAAAAACAAATTAAAGAAAATATGCAAAAGTTGATAAAAGTGGGGAATTCAGTAGGGACCTAATTCTTTGTTTCAATCTCGACCTAAACCCTAATTAAACATATTTCATTGATTTGTTATTCTCAAATCACTCTTAGCAACAATTAATCACGGGTTAATAATTAACCAGAGTTTTTCCTTAAGTTTTGTTTAATCAAGATACAATTGTTAATTAAACCTAATCACCAAATAACCTAGCATACGATCTCTAGATTTAATTCGGCAGTAGCATTGTGAATTAGGAAAATCGATTAATAAAGGCAACAATCATATACGATGCATCATTTAACCTAGTTATGTTATCCCTAACGATTATGAATCATTAGTAGCTGCAGATGAATTTCAACATAACAATTATAAATTATATTAAAATTTTAACAATGTCTTCTCAAATAAACGGGTCAATGAACTCATTAAAATCATCCTTTCATAATACCCATTAAGTTCATACATAAATAACTGAACAATAACAAAATTTTGATTATCCATACACATCCCAAATCCATATGCCTTGGATAACATAATCAATTCAATAATAGATAAAGAAATAGCAAAAATATGAAAGAAATGTTTAACTTGGGTTGTCAACGTTAATGTCACCTCCGAATTGGCATCGAGAACTTAGCCTTCCATGGGTCTCTCTAAAGAAAATGCCTTAGCCCCATTCAAATAACCCTAGCCCAAACCCCCTTCAGCTCTCTTCATTGCACCTCCCTCTCTCACAAGCTATCTTCTATTCTATTTCCTTAGCTACTATTCTTGTGATGTGACCAATTAATTTCTTGGGTCACGCTACTATACACATTTTAAAAACTTGAAAACATCTGCGTTGAACATAGATGCTGTCTACATTTTATATAGGCATCTGTTGTTTCCCATTTACGCTGCATCGTTTTAGTCATGGAATGCTTCCTTCCAGCTGCCTTCATCTGCTTCCAGCACTGCCATTTTGTCTCATTTAATTCCTAGTTGTTAATTAACGTAATTGCATGCATAATCCATGCAGCTCACGTTATTTGCATTTTTTCGTCTTTTAATTTTCTTCATGTCTTTTAATTTCTTCTTCTTACTCCATGAAGACAAGTGAAAATTAATCTTTAGAAAAGGGCCCAAATATCGTGCTTTCGACTTACTTTAACTTCTTTGCTTCCACATTGTGCCTAAAATCACATATGAGTTAAAGTGAGTATCTTAAGCAATTTCATGTCAATAATCACTAAGTGTTATGGAATAATTTTATAACCAATTAAGCACCTATCAATTTTCCCCACACTTAACTTTTGACCATCCTCGTATGGAATAATTTTATAATGAATTAAGCACCTATCAATTTTCCCTACACTTAGCTTTTGACCATCCTCGGGCAAAACATTAAAATTAAGCTCAAAGACCCAAAAATATTGACTCATTTCTTATATGTTGCAAGAATACATAATCATAAATAAAGATGAATGACTTCCAAAAATCATAGCAAAAGTTTAACATTCCAAGCTTTTACTTATGATTAATCAACATTCATCATCTTTAAAAACTGAGCAATCTAATGGTAGACTCGGAAAATGTGTTTAACTAAAATATATCCACAGGTACACTCAACATCATTCTTGATCATATGATTCCATAACTTTGCATATCATTTCATTTCTCTACCACTATTGTTCATATGTAAAATCATGGATCAAAGGATTTTTCATGGTTGTAATGTGGGTAAAGGTAAGGTGAGATGTATTTAGGTTAAGTAGCATGAAAGCCATTAAGCTAGTAAAACAAAGCAACACTCATCAAAAATTAGGTACCATCAACTATGATGAATGCAACATTTATATTTCACAACCCCATTCAGCTCTCACACACAAACCAAATGAAGCATATACCAATTCGAAGGAATCACTCATACAATTTACCCCAATAATAAATTGAAATCATAATAGTAAACCTTCCAAAACAACATCTACCTCGTATTCAACATACTCAAATAAGACATTTATTACAACTCTAGGAAGATGTATCAATCAAAAACAACTTTTCAACACATATACAATTCCTCCTTGATACATTTATTGAAACTTTTTTCAATTTTTTATTTTCTTTCTTTCTTTTCATTTCCTTTCTTTTCTTTTCTTTTTTTAACATTAAAAGAAACTACATTAACATGGGAGTTTCAATTTAATAATAAGACATGACAAAACATCCCAACATTAACCAACCCTCACATATGTCCACCCCTATACTTAGAATTTTGTACATCTACAAACTCAACAATCACAAATGTTCCACTAGCTTTATGACTTAAGTATGACATTTGGTTAAGTATAAAACATGTAATATGGTTGATATGAAAAGAAAAGCTAATAAGGCTCAAAGGGGCTTATCAAAAAGGAAAATCATATAATGGGTAGGCTATTTGGCTAATGTAGCTTATGAAACAAAGAATGCCTAATCATTTCCATATTAATGCATGTGATAAAAATGTGGTCTCCAATAGATTCCAAGGCAAAATCAAGATGTACATGTCATAAAGGTCACACATTATCAAAAGACAATGAGATTGATATGAATGTGTCAGTCAAATAAAGCTCAAAATCTCACCAGCTTTGTCTACCACTAGTCACTACTCTTTTAAAGATAATGCACATCGACCAATCACAAGAGTAAAAGTACATGCTAAAGTTGCTACGAAATTCTCTAGTCAATTCATTCTTTAATCATGACTATATAGTCCTAGGAGCAATAGAAAATGAGAAATTGTTTGTTTCATTTGTTTTATTCTTTCTCTCATTTTGATTGAAAACTTAAAACAAGTAAAACAAACAAATTCAAAAGCACACATGCATATAAAAAGTCATGCGTAAATGCAAAGGAAAAGAAATTTATTTCCTTTAGGTTGCCTCCTAAGAAGTGCCTTTGTTTAGGGTCGCTGGCTCGACTCCATACTTCTCCTCACATGACAAAATTATGATCTTCTCGTAGCACATATGGTTCCTCCACGTGAGGTTCTTCCATATAGGGCCTTAGTTGATAATCGTTTACCTCCAGTGTACTCCCTATCTTCAGATTCTCAATCTCAATTGAGCTCATACACTTTGAAAATATTTCAAACATCTCTTTTCCTTATTCTTCTTCATTTAATTCCTCTAACCTGCTAGGTAAAGGTAAAGAGTCAGTCTTAACAATAATTATAAACTTAGTTTTTACCTCTGAGCTAAAAGAAGTATCTTTTTATGCTTCAAGCTCCTCCTTAACTTCTTCCACACAAGCAATTCCTTAAGTAGTCACGTCTAGATTATCAAATTCCTCATCACTCTGTAAAGTTTATACACTAACGTTTATTGGGTATACCTCGGGTTGATATGGCTACTCTTCCATTTGTGATTCTAAGTAGTTGATCCTTACTTCCATCTCACCCATTTGGCTTGCCACATTATGGTTTCTAGACATTATATGCCTCATTTCCTGTTGGAGCTATTGCAACTGCTATTGTAGGCTATATTGAAATTGGAGATTGTTAGCAATCACAACATTACTTAATTCTTTCAGAGGTGTACTTGAATCATGATAAGAAACTTCTAGTTTGTACGAGAAATGCAATGCATCCTACAAACTGTCATGAAAGTAATTCTGATGGTTGTCCTATCCATAACCAAAGTTAGGTTGATTAGTATAACCTTGGTTATAGGATTGAGGGTAAGAATTATAGAAAAAAATTACTTCCATCTATGAAAATTTTTAAATTTTTTTCACAAGCACGAAATAGAATAAAGAAAGGATCATGAAATAACTAAAAAGAAATCAATTATGAACAAATATATATAAAACACCAATTAAATAAAAACTAAAACATCGTACTCCCCAGCAACAACCCCAAAATAAAGTAACTAGACTAATACTATAGCAGTGGTGAGTCTAGGTCGATCCTGTAAAGAATGTGTATAAAGTTGTTAAAATGAAATTAATCAGTTTTAGGAAAAAGGGGGTTTGGATTTTGGAAATAAGAAAATAAAATGAAACTAGACTAATAAAAATAAATTAAAAAGAACATGCAAAAAATGATAAAAGTGGAAAATTCAGTAGGGACACAGTTCTTTCGTTCAATCTCGGCCTACACCCTAATTAAACATATGTCATTGATTTGTTGTTCTTAAACCTCTCTTAGCAACTATTAATCTTGGGTTAATAATTAACCCGAGTTTTCTCTTAGATAGTATTTAGTCAAGATATGATCGTTAATTAAACTTAACCATCGAATAACCTAGGATATGATTTATATATTTAATTAGGCAGTAGCATTACAAATTAGGAAAACCAATTATTAATCAAGGCAACAATCACATACGAAGCGTCATTTAACCTAGCATGTTATCCCTAATGATTATGAATCATTAGTCGCTACACTTGAATTTTAACATAACAATTACGAATTATAT
>JAOQMP010000001.1:23891647-23906132 GCA_027563575.1 Erythroxylum pedicellare
TTTACAAATAAACGATTCAATGAACACATTAAAATTATCTTTTCATAATACCCAATAAGTTCATACACAAATAACCAAACAATAACAAAAGTACGATCATCCATACACCCAAATCAATTAACATAGGATAATACAATCAATTTCTAATGAATGAAAGAAACAACAAAAATGATGAAATACACTTGACTTTGCTCGTCGGTGTTAATGTTACCTCCAAACCGAAGTCAAGACGTCTAGCCCTTTATAGTTCTCTCCCAAGAAAATGCCTCAGTTGTATGAAAATTTTCTTAACTGAAACCCCTTCGGTTCTTTCCTCACTGCGCCTTCTCTTCTATTCTCCTCGGTATTATTAAGTTGATGTGACAAATTAACTTGGTTGGCCATGCATACTGTTCACTCTTCTTTGAACCCTTGTTGGTGTCTTCTTTTGAATGCCATCCTTGTTTGCATAAAAGCAAACATTGTCTACGTTACACAGATGGCGTAGATTGCAGTTTCTCTCCATGCTGCTATCGTTTCGGTCTCTTCCATCTGCTACATGCTGCATCATTCTACTCCTAATTACTCCTCTTTGTTGGCATGTTTTGTTGTTGGCTTCCTGGCTTCCTCCTTATGTTGTTGTATGGACTGTTGTTTTAATACATATAGTGCTTGATTGTGGACTACTAGAGTTTTAATCATCTCCATATAATTACCACAATTACATTAGTCCATTAAGCTTAAAAAAATAGTTCAACTTAGACCAATTTTATAGTAAAAATCAGAATAAATAATTTTGGGTTTTAACTAATAAAATATGAATAATCATGTCTAAATGTGTAATAAAAATAATTATATGGACTAAGTTTAGGAGGATAAAAGATGTAATATTTTACACTTAATAATTAATGGCAATCACCTTGAAGAGTGGAAAAGGGCTCCCTAAAAAGGGAGAAGAAAAGAAGGAGACTAGCAAGAGTCAAGCAAAAGCTGAAGGTGAATGCCATATTAACCTATCATCCCCTACCATGCTAAAGTAAAGAAAGATCGAATATATGCATAGTTTGGAAAATTCCTTAAACTATTTAATCAAATCCAAACTAACTTAACTTTTGTTGAAGCTCTTGTGTAGACTCCAAAGCATATGAAAATTTTGAAACTGCTACTGTCAAATAAGGAAAAGTTGGAGGAGTTGGAAACTACAATGCTGAGCAGAAGGAGCTCAGAAACTCTAAAAAGCAAACTACCAGAGAAGCTTACCGATCTAAGGAGTTTTACTATCCCTTGTGAAATTAGTAGTTTAAAAATAGAAGATTTAGATTATGATTTGCTTAAGGATAAGCAAAAGCTTAAGTATGAGGATGTTTGATAATTACTTAATTGACTATAATTATATGCCTATATTTAATGTGTTTTGTTTGTTATTTACTAATTTTATAGTATATTTGGTACTTCATTCTCTTTAACTGCATTTATAGGTGATAATTGCATTCATGGAGGAGAAGAATTTGGATAAAACATGAAAAATATGTCAAGAGATCTTATAGATAACAATACCCAATCCAAACTTGCAAGAAAATTCATTAGAAGAAAAGGGAGATTTAAAATTATAATTTCTTTGTTTTTTAGTTATTCTTCTACATATTTGTTATTAGATTTGTTTTCTATAAGTAGGAGCTAAACTTGTTTAATGTCCATATATGATGAATCCTAAGTTGTGATAACAATATGACTTGATGTTTTATCTAATGCAATTTCATTGCTTGGTTTATTACGATTCAATTATGCATTTTATTCTTGTTGTAATATATCAGGACTATTAGTGCATGGTTTGATTTTTCATGATTGTGATTAAGAAATCCTCTTGTATGAATATATCTACCATGATTGGAAGGAGTTGCATACAAACTTAAAAATAGGTTGATATAAATCCTTTAAATTATGGTCAAACCTAATAACAGAATTCACGAATCGATAATGCAATCTTAGAGTTTTAATTAGAAAGATTTATATTGATCAACTGATAGATTAGTTGTTAATAGTCTTGAGAAAGAGATTAACATAATATAGGAATTTCCACGGTCTAATAATCAATAATATAATTGCACGATAAAGGGTTATTATTTAAGGGTTTCTTATAGGGATTCAATATCTAAAAACTATTATTTTATATTGAAATCTTCTTAATATTTTCCTTGTTTTGCATTTATTATTGTTTTAATCTTATTTTAGTTGTTTAGTTTGATTTTTAATTAAACCCACAATCTTATTCAAAGGTTAGATAATAGAAAAAGGGTAATTACTAGTACTTATTTGTAGGATTGATCTATACTTACCTGTGCTAGCTACAGCTACATCCTGCTCTTATGATATTTTTAACATTGATAAAACCTATCAAATGATTTCATATTACAATCTAGATTCTGGAAATAAGTAATAACCTATTTGAATTGTTTAAATAATTTGTACGTGAATCCAAAAACATTAAACAAAGAATAACACAATCAATTCTAAAAGGGAGTGAGAACAATACTACTAGATTAAAAAATGCTCAAACATGTTCACCGGTCTTGATATCCCCTTTGAACTAGAAGGGTAAAGGTTAACTGCTCGTAGCTTTCAAAGAGGTAAGAAATCTGCCCCCTTTCATGTTTCTAAACTCCTCTCTTAAATGTATGTTTATAGTAAAAACTAGGGTTTTGCAGGACACACAGTTAGATGTATGGGTGTGAAGGTGACCATATGTGCCATTTTTGCCTAAATTCGTGAACTTACATGGTCACACACAACTGTAATGGTTGCATGAGAGGTTAAAACTACATTTTCATGCTCCTACACACTTCTAGCGAGTTACATGGTCTCATACACGATTGTGTAAGTTGCAATAACTTCATTTCTTTCATTCTTTGTTCCACAAATGCAAATATCAATAGGACAACTCCAAGGATATGTTTTTAGCTCATTTTGGTTCTTGTTCCTCTAACTTGTACCTAAAACAAAATATGAACCAAAATATGTATCTTAAGCACATCCTTTCATTAATCACTACGCATTAAGATTAAATATATAGTCAATCAAGCACTTATTACTAGGCCTAAACCTAAATGTCATCCCTAAGTTGATTAAGTTAATAAAAGATTCGTTATTCTAAAGTATAGATAGAATGTTTCACTGTGCTTGATCAGTAATAATTTAAGGAATTCTCTGGCTAGAGTGAATTGAGATTTGAAAAAGTCATTTCAAATATCAATTATAAGTCATTTACTAACATGATTGAATTTACAAAAGTAGACATGTCTCCATAATCTATATCCAAATGGAACATTAAATGAAAAAACATTAAATTATACAAACCACTTTGATATTCTTAATATTTAGGTGATCATGACATGCTGCTAGATGCCAATCTTAATCTATGATTATAAATTTTTTAATTATAGAATTAAATGAGTTTTAGTTTATCTATTTTTAATTCTAAATTGAAAGTATATCATAACAACTTTGCATCCATTTCACATCCATGTTATTTTATCTCTTATACTACTAAAGTAGAATTTAAGATATCTTCAAACCATATTATACATAGCTTTATATGTCATGGGAATTTCTAAATTTGTGAAACCTAATTCAACAAACATTTATAACAAATGTATTATATGAGTGATTTGTTCATTTTATCTAAAGGCATATGTGGCAAACTAAAATGATTGAGCACTAATTTAATGCCTAATAAACTAAAGTAAATGGGAACATATTTTTAGGTATTATATCCTTTAATTTCATTCAGTGTTATAGATTTAAGGATTGTAATTAAATGTGGACTACTTTAGTAATTAGACGAATTTTAACCATATTATTTGAATTATTAGTTTAAACATTATCTTATCGTATAAGAAATTTTAACATGAACATGCTTTCTTATATAGGAGTATGATCGTGAGACTGTACAAATATTTGTAACTAATTTTATTCACTAAGCATGAAATTTTCACAAAAATTGAAAATAATTTAAATATTATGAATATATACATTGAATTCAGTTATTGAATAGTTAAATGTGATAAAACAATTATACCATTATTTCTTCTAAGGATGAACTTTATGTACCATCGTGTAATTTGGGTATATCTCAACTTGTCTATAGTATTACTTATAAAATCAAACAAATCAATTGAAACATATATGAATCATAGGTTGAAGTTCATAAAAATATATCTTAAATGCACATTTTATTTTGAACATCCTTTTATTATTTGTATCAAAGAATCCATTAATAAACCATATGAGAAAAAGGGATTAGCATATGGTTCTATAGTAGACAATGTTCATTATTAGAGAAGATGTTATGGAATGAGGGATTTTAATGAGATTAGACTACTTAAAAAATTCAATTAAAAAATGTTTATGCTACCTTATTCATCATTGCATAATATTACATATCCTTGTGGTATGAGATTCTTAACATGCTCAAATTTAGAAATACAAAAAGATGATTATGGGATTATGTGGATGTTTGTAATTGTCAATTCTTTTATTTATTAATCTGAAGGTAAACAATTTGGTGTTAGTATGCATTTGAATTTGTAAAAATTGTAGATTCTATATAGAGGGAAATTGGGGACTTCGGATATGTCACAAAATTAGTTAATGATAGTCTATTTATTATTGATAAAGTAATACAAATATGATTATATAATAGATTATAGTAGTATTAAATTTCTTTCGCTGTTATCTATATAATGTCATATGTTGTAATTAAATAATATTATGAACTAAGGACAATTTTTTGTTTTACACACTAAATGTAATTTATTAGATGATTAAACAACGTTGAACATGGATACAAACATGGGTATGCTATTTGTTTTATGAAAATTTAAAACAATTATTAATTTTTGACATCTTATTAATCATCAATAATAATCATATTGATCTATCTAATTATTGGTTGCGATCATCCTAATAACATTCAATGGTAATCCCCAAGGAGACATTCTCTTAAATACTTTCCTTGTTTTATAGCGTATAGTACTATCTCGTGGTAAGACGATTCTTCCAAATAAGCATTCATAGCTTCCTTAGTAAGTTCGCCTTTATAAGCATCAACCTCCCATACAATGCCTAAAGGAAATATTCTTTATAAAGGAAGTTTATATATCTCAAACATAAGAGTTCACCAGTCATCTCAACGAAGATCATCTGTTGAGTTCTCAAGTATTGTTTAAGTTGCACAAAGATCATCTAGTTGTTCTAATAGCCTAAGATGTGATGTTGCTATTCAAAAAGTTGTGTTACTCTTGGTATTTTCATTTTTCAAGGTTATTTCTAGAAATCAACTGAAGAGATAAAATATTTTTTTTTTCATGTTTTGACATATGAGATTTAAAGAACAATAAAAATCAACAATTTAAATTTCAAGGTACATAGAATGATGTGAATTTTTGATACTCACACAAATTTGGTTTTTCTTATCTACCAGTTAAAGGATCTATTATAGAATTCTTCAGCTGTCACCATTTCCTTTTTCTATGTTTTTCATATATTTTGTTATCTTTGTTTTGCCCTCCACTATAGCAAATTAAAATTGGCAAAGGTAGAAATAATGTTAGAGGGAACATAAATTTCATTTCATTATGACACCTATTGAGGGAAGGTGCACAACGCCATTGAGGGAATGTACAACATTGCCAGTCATCAATAAAGCTGACATTACTAAGGGAAGTTCAAAAGCTGAAATTTATAAAGATGGTGAATCAAATTCCTATTCCTCTAAAAATGTTAATCATACCATTTTCATGATTTGTTTATATATATTTTTAATCATATGAGATTATTGGCGTACACATGGTTTGTAATATTAAAACACAACTATGGGACTATATAGATGGTTGTAATTGTCAATTATATGTGGTAAATAGTGTGCGTGTTAGATAATCCATGAACGAACTAGGTGTGAAAAACGGATTTTTCATAGTAAGATTATAGCAAACAATATTCATTATCACTATCCATGTTTTCAGGCATGTATGTGATAACATTTGCCATTCATTATCCTAACAGTCTGACATTTATGAAAATTTTAACCTTATAAGACTAAATTAGTAGTTAATATATCGTAAAGAAAGTTAATGTTTGCTTTATATATTATTATAATTTCTAAATTTGAATCACTTGAATAAACAAATTTTCTTAAGAAATGTAGTATATATGTCATATACTCTGTTTTTACCAAAAGGACATACGAGAAACACTATTGAGCGTGTACTGTGTTAATACTTGAGTAGTATTAAATTTCATTCATTGTTTTCCTACCCAGTGTCTATTTATGTTTTAAATTTTACATGTAATAAACCAAAAACAATTTTACGTTTTATGAAATGAAAAAATTATGATATGATTAAGCAACATAAAACAGGGTTCAAAATATGTGTGTGCCTTTACACTTATTCCGTCTATGAGTAGAGAAGGGAGAATATTTTATAGTGAAGTAACTAATATAACCAGTCTTTGTAATCAATTAATAGATTTGATTAAAGGTTGAACTTTGTTTACCATTAACTAATTTGGGGATGGATCAACCTGTCTATAATATGACTTATAAAATCAAATAAATGAATTAGCAAATATATGAAATAATGGGTTCAAATTCATAAACAAATGCCTCAAAGAAATAAAAAATAATCATTATGTGTATAAAGGAACAAAAACCAATACAATCATCATAGGTTACTTTAAAAATTAGTAATTTTTGAAAATTTATTAATTATAAATAATAATCAAAATGATCTTTGCAAGTATAGATTATATTATTAAGGTTAAAGGATAAGAAGCTCTAACCTCTCACTAAGAAATTTACCATCTTACCCTCAAGCTATCTTTCTTTCCTTTCATTTTTGGTACCTTTGTGTGGTTATTTCTTAATTCCCTCCCTTTTTATGTTCTTCCTTAGAGTCGAAGCTTTTCTAGATTTTCTGAGCAGGAGTCCTGTAAAGCCTTTTGCACACTTGGGAAATAAGTCAGCACTACTAAGGATGCTATAGAGTGGAAATGCTTGACTGAAGAGGACTTTTCAATACTTTAAAATTCGATGAACACAACCATCAATATTAAATCTCATTTGGTAAAAGGAAACCTTGAAGCAAGTTGTTATGTCTCAACTCAAACCTACTTCTCATACATTATGGAGTGATAGAGTGGCTGCTACTATCTTGAGAGACAAGCTCACACATTTTAGTAAGGTAATGGTGGAAGGAGTCCTCACACTTCTAGTTGTGCTACTTTAAGTAGGTGCAACAACTTGGTGAATAACTCTGGTAGGGTATTTTTTAGGTGAATGGCCGACAATTCCTAAATACAATGTGGGCTATGGGAAAATAGGGAAAATAGGGTATGGAGAAGACATTTTTAACTGAAGAAGGCACAATTATCTTCAAGTTATTAAATGATCTATGTCTATTAGAGATTTGGTGTAGGGGCTTTGGCACATTAGGGGCTAATCTATATTCCTATAGAAATGGAGATTAGGGTTAGAGCTTGATAAGGGAAAAATAGAAGCTATACCTTTGTGGTTAAACTTCCACAATGTCCCTCTAGAACAATGGATGATAGAAAGACTTAGCTTCTTCGCTAGATCAATTGAGAAGCCTCTAAGTTTAGACTCCTAGGCTGCACATAAAGAAGGATTTGTTATGCTAAGATCAGCGTAGAAGTGAGTAAAAGTGGGAACCTACCTTAAGCTATTTCTATGATGAAACTGAATGAGAATAGAGAGCTTACAAATCAAAGATTAGCCTTACTTATACCTAGAAACCACTGAAGCAAAATCATATATGGAAGCCTACTGGGAAACCATTTAGTATAAGTTACTGTGCTGAACTTATGGGATTATAGGACACTACTCCCTCCATCTCAATTAAGCCTAATTGTTCTATCAATCATAATGCATATGCTAGAGAAGATGCTAGAATAGAAAATGTTACCGATTAGTAAGGGAATCAAAACTTGTCCTCCTTAACTCAATCAGCCGAAGCCCGTGGAAATGTAGAGAAATTGCCTAATCCAAAATCTATTGCACTATGGGTAACTGGATTAGAACTTGAAATGCAAAATTTTGCTATTAATGATGAAGTTAATAATATAAATGAATTAATTTAGGTCACTTGCAGAGTAGTAATGGTTAATGTGAGGCCTTTAAGGATGATCCCGTCCCTAAAATAAGATCAGGGAGGAAAAGGGGACAAATAGGCTTAGAGGTTCCCAATCTCTAGTTTGATCCTAAATTCTTAATGATTATTTTGATCTAGAATGTAAGAGGGATGAATAAGCCTCTTCACATGCAATCAATTAGTGATTTCTTTTGGAAATCGAAGCCACTAATACAAAGATTACTAGAGACCAAAATAAAGGTAATACAACTCTAGAATTCCCTTGGTTTTTTGGTAGTAGACTGTAAGATTTATTCTAGCCACATAGGCTATTACAATGGAAGAATTAGAGTCTCTTTAGCTGCTTATGTTCAATAATTGGCACTCAAGCTTCTAATCTCAAATTTAGAACGAAACAAATCTTTAATTAATTTCTTTCTTTATTCAATTTAGACAAATATATCTTTTCTCACTTGAGTGGATTTTGGGGAGAAAAAGGAGAGAAGGTCGCTGTCATTATAGTCGGCGTAGGGTTAACCAGCCAGATAAACATTAACACGACATGGCATCTTAATGAAAGATAGAAACTTGATTTACCAAGTCATCACGCAAAAACGACAGATAAAGTTGTCAACCACTGGTGGCAACTCGACCCTACCACTTAAATGAATGCTTCATAACCCTTCCTCCATTTCCTCAATTTCTTATGCATTAGCTAAACATCCCGACATTTCATGTGTTTGCGACTTTAAGTCCAAATAGCATAACAGTCCATTGGTATCAGAGCCATAAACAGTAACTGTGCTGATACTTGAATGGTATCAAAGCCAGCAAACAGTTCTTGTCTATATACCTCTTGGTATTTCCACCGTTCCCGGTGAGTTCGTGGTTTCCTCCATGATATGTCGATTGATCCTTAGTTGATCTTCGTCCCATAAACATGTTGTTTGTGGTCAGGTAGGGTCGGTAATGCCGAATACACCTGTGTACCTCTTGAAGTAATCCTACTTCTCACTCAGTATCTTACTGCTGCTCGTAAGGTACTTTGGAAACGACCTTCGCATCTTTCCCAAAGGGGGGAAATTTTAGAGAGAGAAAAAGAGAGAGAGTCATAAAAAGAAGAGAGTTGCATAAGAATTTCAGTCATGGAAATTTCTGATGATCCCGTACATTTATCTTCAAGTTTGTCTTTAGCTAGTTTGCCTAGAAGTGTGAAGCATGTGTTATTAAACAAAATTGAAAATCTTGTAGAAATTACTTATGTACCTGTAGAAAACCGTGTTTGTGAGTCTTCATTACCATTGTTGAGTCCCTACAGTATATATTCTCCTAACCGTTCTTGGACGAGAAGTATTAGGAGTGTGTTATCTACCCATAGACCTCGTGTAAAGGAAATCATCCAAAGTTCCAAACTGGAACAGTGTGGTCTCAGATCTACAATAGCAGAACAATATGTAAAGCTTGAAATCCCTAAGGAGCTGATCTCCTTATGGAAGGAGCAAAACCATACACATCTTCATGTTAGGGTTATACGGCTTGTTCTTACTTTACATGGAAGAAAAGGTATTCCTGCCACTGCCAGGATATCTCTCCTTGACACTACCTACACAACATACCAGAATGCTCTTATTGGTACCTTGCTGACAACCTTAGACAAAGGAAGTGTTATACTGACCATAGCACCTGATTTCAATATCAGGTTGGATGATTCTACTCTTTCTGAACGCTTGCAAGTTCAGATCCAGATCACTGGCACAGATCAAGATCCTACAGCCATCATGGCTACTCTACATCACCAGATGATTTATCGTCTACAGAATCATGCGTTGGACTTAAACTTTCCCAACTCCACTTCGGATGCTCTTTACATGGTTGCTGATGTTGCCAATAATCAGACAACTATCATTCAAATCCCGAAGCAGTTGCCTGCACAGGAGCTTGAAAAGTTGATGCCTACAGAATGGATTACCAACTATCAGAAGGTATTCCATGCGCCTCATCGACACTCTTTTCATACAACAACTCCTCCGATTTTGAAGACTATGAGAGATGGATCAGTCAAGTCCATCTACACCAAACCTAGCGACGACACGCCTAGTCCTTTTTCATCAGGTTCAATCCTGATGATCCAGCCCATTGATCCAGCAGATCTACCAGATCTATCATCCAGGGCACCAAGTTTTCAGCCCAGCACTTCAGATCTACCAGATCTATCTACCAGGGCACCCAGTCTTAAAATCCAGCCCGTATTTTCTCATACGGAAGGTAAAGACGGTCCTCCAATTCGTTACTTCAAATCCAATGGAGATCTGGTCTATGTCAGTCATCATCGTGGACACTTTGTATGGGATGTCGACCCAACCAGATTGTGAAGTCTGTCTCAATCCTGAGTCAGATTCAGATGATGATGATCCCAGATATCAACGAAGAAGGAAGAAGAAATCTAAAGCAAAATCTCGTTGCTTGCCTTCTCGTGAATATCCTCACCATGAGGATCAAGATCCAGACGATCATAATGGTCTTCTTATGATTGAAAGATCCAGACCAAAGTCTCTTAGAGAGATGCTCCGGTCATCTACTACAGATATGTCAAAGAACTGCAGATCTACTGGTGGATTATACAGAACTAAGCCAGCTATTCCTGTACCAGTTCCTACTCCTATACCTTGCATGATGGTGCAACCAGATGAGGATAACTTTCCTCAATTATCAAGGAGTACTAATGAAGCATAGCGGGTTATTTTCAACCCTTATATCAGAACAACAGGAATTACATCACAAGGACATCCAATGTCAAATCCCAGTGATGAAGTTCTTAACTGGCGGACATCTAATGCAGTAGCACAGAACAAAGTTCTGAGAATGATTGATTCCAAGCTGGATGGAATTAGTCAACAAAATACCGCTACTCATCGTAAAATTAATTCTGTTGCGGAACAGATACAAAAGATGTATCACTCATACAAAGCTCATATTCAGCAACTTGATGCTGAACTCCGACAATACATCAAAGCCCAGTATATGGGGCTAGAATTTGACTTGAAAGTAAGAAAGATACAAGAGATACAAAGGATTGTACATCAAATGGAAGCAGACATGCATGCTTCTCAATCTCAACAGATATATGGCTCTTCAACTTCAGAGTTTTCTACTCTTCAGCCATCATATCCTACTTTTATGTAGCAACGATATCCAGAAGAAGCTGACTACTCAAAGGTGTTCAAATTCAATTATCCTTTAGTCAGACAGTACATTCATCCTCAGAAACCTCAGGAGAAATCTCGACAATCAAAGATCAAATCTTCAGCTGATCGTATTCCAAAATGGAGAGTTTCTGAACATTCTTCTAAGGTTCCAAAAGCATCATCTTCTTATCCACCTTATGAACCAGAAGAACAGTGGAGAAAGCCTTTAAGGATTCAAACTCCTCCAGAATCTCCACCACCAGCACCAGTACAACCTTCCACCTTTTCACTTGGGAAGGATAAAGTTAAGCAGACAGAGTATATAGCTACTCTGACATCTCATCAACCTCTTGCAGACATTTCCAGTTCTCAGTCAGAGAAAACTGATGCGGAAAGTAATACATTTGAAGTTTCTGCAACACCATCTAGTTGTTCAGTTGAACAGAGTTTCAACGCTTCAGAAGAACAACCATCGGAGTCATCACAAGAACCAATCAGTTCACCATCAACTGATTCATCAGCTAATCTTGCTGATTTGTCAGAATTATCTAATGTTCTGATGACTATGCCTCAATATATTGAAGAACCAACAATCAGTGAAGCTGAATCCTCAGGAACTGAAACATTCAGACTTGAACCAGCACCTCAAGAAACATCAGCTACTGCAGCTGCACAGCAGACTACTCAGACAGCCAAGCCTACTTCAGGACCTTGGTTTACTTTTGACGATCTACCTCCAAAGAAATGGCGAGATAGCTTGCATGAGTTTGGTGCTTGGATTGATCTACAAATGACCAAACCTAATCATCCCTTTCAGGATATTTTTTTTTTCTGAATTCACATCCAGATTCACTGGAACTTTGCAAGAATGGTGGCAAAGTATTAGTGATTATCAACGATTCAGTATATACAAGTTTTAACAGCTGGAGCACTACTTGGGATTATTCACAAAGAATTCATTGGTGATTTCCAGTTGATTGACAAGCAGATCTGTGAGGAATATTTCAAGATGAAATGCTGTTCTCTTGATAAGCGTGATCTACAAAAGCATTACAAACGCATGACGGAAAGATACTATCTCTTGAATGAATGGAATGATGTTAATCTTTGCTATACTTTCATCTCATCCCTTCCAGACGAGATACAGCCAGAACTACAAAGGACTATTGCTTCTCTTCAAAGAGACATGTCAACAATTTCTCTTGGAGAAATTTATCAGCTATCATTAGCTTCTCTTGACAAACTATATGATCAGCATATTTTGTTCAAGAATATCTTAAAAAGAGGTCCAGTTCTGAAGAAAGCCTGTAGACAACCTTATCTCCAGATTAAGTGTAAAGATAAACAGACTTGCAAGTGTCATAGCAGCAAGAAAGCTCATCAAGCTTAAGTCTATTATGAAAGGAGAAAGATTTACAAGAAGACAGGCAAGAAACCATGGAAGAAGAACTTCAAGCATACGAGGATTGGAAAGAAATATCGACGTATGAGGTTCTTCAAAAAGGCAGCTCATCGACGCAAACAAGGCAGACCTCGATGTGTTGTTTGTGGAAGCCTAGAGCATTATGCTAACAACTGTCCAAAAGCTACCAAGAAAGACCCCAAATTCTTGGAGAAACTTGAAAAGCTTTTTCCTATACATCCTCAGACTCATATTGAAGATTTACTTGAGGAACAATCTAGTGAGGACAGTGAAACTCAGTTTGTTGTTTCAGTTTCAACAGATGAAGAAGTATCATCACAATCATCTTCCTCTATCAGTGATGATTCACTCTACATACTACAGCAGAATTGCATGAAAATAGATCGTACTCCAGTTCGACCTTATGTCCAGATCCAACTTTTCCAACAGGATAAATATGGTAAGCCCATTAAAGTCATTGGGTTTATGAATACTGGTTCTAGCCGTACGATCATGAAGTCCAATATCCTACCAGCAGAAGCATGGACATCGCATAAAGAATATTTCACTGCAGCTGATGGGAATTCTTTTAAAATTGGGTTACAAACAAGAAGCAGAATTGGCATCCTCTTTTTTCCTCAGTGTACAGTTTGGACTAAAGTTCTTGAAAGTAAGTTACCAGGACCGGATATTCTGATTGGCATGGATGTTTATTGCAAAGCCAAACATCTACAGATATTGCCCACAGGTCTCAGGTATTGAAACCTTCATAGTCCTTACACTGTGATAAAAAACGTGTTTAAACTTTCACAGGTTCCTACATGTTACATTAGATTACGAGATAAACTGTTGAGCTACTGTCCAGAGTCTCATGCACAGTTTACTCATCCTAATCTTCTATGAAAAAATGCTGACTTTTTCATAAGTCTACCTTTCAAGAAAAATGAGGATATCAATCCTATGAAAGCCACACATCCAGGAATGAATCCTGATGATTTGAAGCTAGCACAAGATGAGTGTGCGATTCTATTGTAGCAAGGATTGATCGAGCCCACAAAGTCGAATTGGGCTTGCCAAGCGTTCTATGTCAATAAGCATTCAGAACAAAAGCGTGGAAAGAAAAGATTAGTCATTGACTATAAACCACTGAATGCGTTCCTGCAAGATGATAAGTTTCCTTTGCTTAAGATAAGTACTCATATCTGATTTCTTAAGGAAGCTGTTATCTTTTCCAAGTTTGATCTGAAAGCAGGATTTTGACAATTGGATATTCACCTTGAAGAACGATATAAGACTGCGTTCTTCATTCCTAATGCACAGTACCAATGGACTGTTATGCCATTTGGACTTAAAGTCGCTCCATCACTATTTCAAAAGGCCATCACCAAGATCTATAAGCCTATCCTCAACAGTGCATTGATCTACATCGATGACATCTTACTATTCTCAAAAACTAATGAGGAACATCAGGCCCTGTTACAACATTTTTTGGACCTTACACAACAGTATGGGATTATGTTATCAGCCCAGAAAAGTACCATTGGCACAACAGATATTGAATTCCTTGGAATGCAATTCAAGGATGGATTCTATCAGCCAGGCCCACATATTGCACAGGAATTGTTGCAATTTCCAGATGAAAATCTCACGGTAAAGCAAATTCAACAATTTCTCGGAATTGTCAATTATATCAAAGATTTCATGTTGGACCCCGATCTTTGAGTGGAATTTAGAAATATTAAATGAACTTGAATGAGTGTGTTAGTATATGTATT
>JAOQMP010000001.1:23949707-23965720 GCA_027563575.1 Erythroxylum pedicellare
ATAATATTGGCAGTTTAAACAAATCAAATCAAATTAATCCTAGGAAATCATCTAGGTTGACTCACAGTACGCTCCAAGATGCTATTGCCTAGATGATTCGACAATGTCCGACTGGCATCTGATGTGATCCTTTATAACATACATAACACATTTACACATATCACATATTTGCACAAAAATACAAATATTCCTTAATGCACATATACTTATACAATATGCACAACACATGTTCAATGACAATTCTGGGGTACTTCATCGAGATCTTTAAAAATAAATCGTTCAAATACCACAGACTCGTTAATACCTTGTATACTTATAATTTGGACCAATATAAAGCAATAAGAGATCAATTACACAACTTCATTGACCACTTCAGATTTTCTTCCAAGTCACACTTTCGGGTCTTCTATTTACATTCAATTAGAAAGCAAAACTGATGTAATTTGATCATACTCTCCTCTAGAAAAGAGTTCCTCTATGTCTTGTCTTTCCATTGACACCAAAATCACTCAATTTGGTTTAGTAATTTGGAAGATATGCCTCAAACATTATTGGCTTGTTCATATTCAAAAATAGTATACTATGCATAATTTCTATCCAGAATTTCAATATCTTGTAGAAAGAATCAAAATTTGACTTCTTCAAATAATTTGTAGCCCTATATCTCTAGTTTACTCAAATTTAAATATCATCTTATTTGGAATCCTACAGATCAAGATATCATCAAAAATATAGGAATATATTCAGTAAAATGTCCATTTCATGCTCTTCCAACCAATACCCTTACTTTTATTAGATTAATCTTTTTTTAGTCAAAACTAAAAGCTATGATTTTTATGGAGGGAGATAGAGAAATGCGTTATGAATCCAATGCTTCAAAAATAAGGTCATTTGGAGGACGAACGACCAAGTTATGGCTGAAAGAACTAATCAAGGCTCTGTCCACATAGGACGAAGCAGCTAGCAGACGAATTGAAAAGCAGACAGATAGCAAAGCAGACGAATGAAAAAGTAGACCAATGGAAAAGCAGATGAAGCAAAAAGCAGAAGAATCGAAAAGCAAATGAATGGAAAAGCAGACAAATGGAAAAGTAGACAAAGCAAAAAGCAGACAAATGGCAAAGCAGACGAATGGAAAAGTAGATGAAGCAAAAAGCAGACAAATAGAAAAGTAGACGAAGCAAAAAGAAGACAACTGGAAAAGCAGACGAATGGGGAAAAGCAGATGAAGAAAAAAGCAAATGAATGGAAAAGCAGACGAAGCAAAAAGCAGATAAATGGCAAAGCAGACGATTCAGATGGTTAACTTAAGACGAAGCAGAAGTCAACCTGAGACGATACAGATGGTCAACTTAAGACGAAGCAAAAGTCAACCTAAGACGATACAAATGGTTAATTTAAGACGAAGCAAAAGTCAACCTAAAACGATACAGATGGTCAACTTAAGATGAAGCAAAATTCACCCTAAGAAGATACAGATGGCCAACTTAAGATGAAGCAAAAGTCAACCTAAAACGGTACATCTTTAAAGACGATAAGATCTATACTCCTTGACTCAAAACCTTTTTCTCGAATATCTTTAAGTTTTCATCAACTCATGTATAAACACCCATACATTCATACTTGCACAGTGAAGAAACAAAGCCTATCAACTTTCCATATCTAACTCTCTACACTAATCCTATACATCATTTCGTTGCTACTTCAACTCCAAGAACCATTTCCACAACATCTAATCACTAACAATCCATCAAAAACTAAATAACACCATATCCACAATTTTCATCCCCTTAACACAGTGTTCAAGAATATAAATATATGTAAATGCTATGATCATGCACTGACAATAAATTCATCTTTATTTCAAAAATCTACAACTCTAACAATTTTTATTCACTACTTAATTGTTGAAGACTTCAAAAGCTTCAACTATCTTCAAACCCTAACTCCATACAAAATTACGTAAACCATTGTAAGCACTAACCAATTTCTGGTTTTTCGCTTGAGGCAGAAGAAACACTAAGCAGTGGAGGAAGTGGTGAGGGATACGAAAAGGTAAAGTTAACTCTCAGAAGGAGTTTGATGGAAAACTCTGTGTATAGGAAGAAATTCAGAGAAGATGATAACAAGGAAAGAACTTAGGAAAAAACAAACCCCTTTTTAACTCTTGGATAACTCAAACTTACCTCTGACAAATAATAAAGGCAACTTTACACTTATCACTTTTCCTAAGCTCTAACTCTAACTAAGTTTCTTTTGAAACTAACTCCATTAATTCTATCCTTGCAAACCAACTATCTCCAAATCTTCTCTTTTTTTCCTCCTATTTTCCATAATACTCTATAAATTCTGAAATAAATCCTAATTTCACCAAAATTCACAAATATATACTTCTACTAATCAATAAAGTTTCCAATATAGTTAAATTCCAAATTCTCAATTTTCCCAAAAATCACAACTCATGTTCAATTATACCCAGAAAATGTTAATGAATGCATATACAGTCATATGAATGTGCAAAAATGTACATGTCCCAATTAACTCATGCATAATGTGCATTTTCTTAATTTCTCAAAGTTTCCCAGAAATCACAATTCTAGCCCTAACATGGGTAATGGGATGTTACACATTTTGTTATGAATGCCCCTAATTACTCAGCTATATTATAGCTCTCAATCGGCTACCAGCTCTATTCTTAACCCAATTTTTTGATAAAAAGGGCCAATGAATAGTAATTTTATTTAATATTTTTTATTATTTATATTTTTAATTTTTAGCCTTCCTTATTGACTTTTAGTCTATCATTCTCATGAAAGGGTACTAGTAGTGCTAACCAATTTAATTGAATATAATTATGAATATAACAAATAAAATTCATAAAGTGAAAGAATAGGTGTCATATCCTAATTAACATGCATATTCATCCAAAGATACTTAAAACATAAAATTCACAAGTCAATATGGCTTTACAATTTAAATGACCATGTTTAAAGCTAAACTAATTCTAGTCAATTCTGGTCATTGAAACATTCACACAATGCACACATTATGTAATGCCAACCTAATAAAAAAATTGTACAATTATCAAATTCACATACAATTGATGCAAATGCAAAATTCATACATACATATATGCAATTATATATACATCTCCACACATGAACAACACATTGTCCTCATTTTGGAAAGAAAAAATACAAATAAAAATAAATAACAATAAAGAAAATGTTAGAGCAAGAATACTCATAGTGCTTCATCGGTGACGGTGTGGGTGATGATGGAATTTGAAGACACTCTATACCATAAAATTATAGCATTCACTCCCTACAAAATTTACATAAAAGTAAAAATAACAAAATACCAAAAAATAAATATAAAATAAAATAAATCAAAATTGTAGAGTGTCTTAAATATGATACATCAAACACATCATAATTAGCAGTACGCACAGTATCCACATCAAGATGATAAAATGAAGCCAAAGCAGTGACAATGTAAGTCATACCAAAATATGAGCTTTTCTTATTCAAGCAACTCACAATAAACTTAAAAGTTCGATACAGGGTATTTATTTTAACTTTGCGATTCATGCACCAAAGAAAGAAAAGTTCTTAGTAGAACACTTATTTCTTTTAGTTTTATTAAAAACAATTAAGCACATATGTAAATTTGTGAAGCCATAAGTATTCAGTGCTACGAATTAAGGTGTTCGGTGCATTCCTAGAATCTAAGATGTTTTTACCCGTAAGGCTTTTCTAATAGACATCTATATAAAATTCATCATGATCATAAAACTTTAGTGTTTGACAAGTCAAAAAGTGCACGAATGACTATATAATCAAGCTTATATACATGTCTACCTATTCTAGACCAGAATATATCCATTTTAGGATTATAACGCACAGTGGTAAAAAATTCAATAGTCCATATGGGGTATATCGGTACATCACAACGAATTAAACGTCCCTAACTAATATTTGCAACTAATCATTCAATATTACACCTCAAACCTAGAGTTTCTAATAATTCAAAATCAAAGTATCGAGGAGGCAATAATTATCCATCTTTACAGTCTCAAAATATCATTCCTTTGTTGTCTGAAAAAATTGGGAATGGGGCACGAATATTTGCTACTATATTAGTTTTAACTTCACTGGAGACTTATTGATACAATTGGTAGATGGGATTTCGAGCAGCAAGCTTCTTTGGAGTCATTGAAGAAGAAAAATAGGCAAAAATAGGCAAAAGAGAGAGTGAGTACGTTTTAGAGAGAGAATGAAATAAAAACTCACCAAATCTTTGTATTCTTGATGGTGTAGTGTGAAACGTGTGTAAAAGAAGTGATTAATGATGGAAAAGATGAAGAAAATACCAAGCTAGGATTAGTGAGAGAGAAAGTGCAAGAAGGTGAAGAAAGAAGAAGAAAAAAGGGTTTTTTAAAAAAGTTTATATCGAAGGATCCCACGATCTTGGGAATCCCTGTGATTTCCACGATCACGGCTTAAGGCTCCAGAAACTTTCTGGATAGCCATCCAACGCTTATAAAAAATGGATCAATTTTCACGTTTATGGGTTAAAGCTCCAGAAACTTTCTGGAGAGCCTTCCCACACTTGTAGAAAATGAATCAATTTCCATGATCGTGGGTTAAAGCTTCAAAAACTTTCTGGAAAGCCTTCCCACATTCGTAGGAATCAACCCATTTCCCACAATCATGGATCATCCAATTTTTCCAACTTCTTATTCTTCTTCTAAGCTTAACATGCATTCCTAACATTCAAATAACCTACCAATACATCAAAATCAACTATCCAACAAGAAATTTAGAAAGAAAAACAAGTTAAAACTCAAACAAAATTCAAACCAAACATAATAAAAACCATATAAATCAAACACACAAGTAAGCAAAAACAAGCAAAAGAAAGGTAAACATGCTAAGTTAAGGTCATTAGCTTGACCATTTCACATGCATTCATGAAGGAGTAAAGGAAAGGAAAGAGATGATTTCCCTTTCTTGCATCTATGCCCATTGACCTTGAATACTTAACCCTTATCCTTTTCTAACTCCAAAGCTCCATAAAAAAATATTTGAATAACCTTAAAATGTCCACTCCGTCTTGACTTAAGCTTTCCAGGAAATAACCAAAGTCTTGAATTAAACAAAAACACCCAAGTCCCCACTCTTGAACTTCTTCTTCTTGATGTAAGCATCATACCACTTCTTTATCCTTCCCTTATACAACTTACCATTTTCAGAAGCATCAAACCTTAGTTCTTCCAATTGGTCAAGTTGTAACAATCTTTTCTCACCCGTAAGCTTCTATTCCATGTTCAACTTCTTAACGACCCAATAGGCCCGATGTTCCAACTCCAAAGGTAAATGACACGCCTTGCTATACATAAGTCTATATGGAGTAGTTCCTATGGGTGTCTTAAAAGATGTACTGTAAACCCATAAGGTATCATCTAGCTTCAACCTCCAATCCTTTCTTGAGGACCTCACTACCTTCTCCAAAATCTTCTTCAGCTCTATGTTCACCACCTCCACTTGACCGCTAGTTTGGGGGTGGTAAGGAGTCGCTACTCTATGATGAACATTGTATCTTTCTAGAAAAGCCTTAAATGGTTTGTTACAAAAATGGCTCCCTCCATCACTTATACTCGCTATGGGCACTCCAAATCTTGTAAAGATCTTCTTGATGAACTTTTGAACCATCTTGTCATCATTAGTTGGAGTAGCTACAGCCTCAACCTACCTGGAAACATAATCAACTCCAACTAATATGTAAGTGTTACCTAAGGAGGATGGGAATGGTCCCGTGAAGCCCAAACCACACACATCGAATATCTCTGCCTCGATAATGTTTGAAAGCGGCATCTCATCCTTCTTCGATATGTTACCCACTCTTTGAAACCTATTACACTTTAGCACAAAATCTCGAGCATCCTTGAATAAGGTTGGCCAATAGAATCCACACTCTAAGATCCAAGCTGCAGTCTTGTTAGCTCCATAATGTCCTGTATAAGGTGAACTATGACATTGCATCAAGATTTCAAGCATTTCATCTTCGGGGACACACCTGTGATTCATACTGTTAATACATATCTTATAGAATACAGGTTCATCCCGAATATATCGAGAATATTGAATCACAAACTGCTTCTTTTATTAATAAGAGAGATCAAAAGGAAGAATACCACCTAAGAGATAGTTTGCAATATCCGCAAGCCAAAGACAAAATGGATTGTCTACCATTATTAAAGCCTCATCAGGAAAGCTCTACGCGATTTCCACTTCTTCTTTATAGTGAACTCCTTCGAGTCTCGAGAGGTGGTCAACTACAACATTTTATGCTCCCTTTTTGTCTTTAATCTCAATGTCAAATTCTTGGAGCAGATGTACCCACCGAATCAGCCTAGCCTTGGTATCCTTTTTGGCAAAAAGATATCGCAATGCTGCATGATCTGTAAATACAATAACATATGAGCCTAAAAGATAAAAACGAAAATTTTCATATATAGATACCATAGCAAACAACTCATTTTTCTTAGTTATGTAATTCAATTGTGCTCCCCTCAAGATCTTGCTTGAGTAGTAGATGGCATGTAGCCTCTTTTCATTCCACTGACCAAGGACACAATTAATGGCATGATCGCTTGCATCACATATAATCTTAAAAGGAAGAGACCAATTCAATGACGTCAGAATGGGTGCTGATGTAAGTTCCTTCTTCAACCTGTTAAAAGCATCTAAACAAGCATCACCAAAAACAAAAAACACATCTTTAACTAATAAATGAGTTAAGGGTCTAGCAATAAGAGAAAAATCCTTTATGAACCGTCTATAGAATCCTACATAACTAAGGAAGGATCAGATGCCCTTGATGTTAGTAAAATGTGGTAACTTTTTAATTACTTCGATCTTAGCTTGATCCACTTCAATCCCTTTGCACGAGATCTTATGGCCAATATAATTCTCTCTTCAACCATAGAGTGGCACTTCTCCCAGTTCAAGACTAGATGAGACAATCACATCTTTGAAGCACTTTGTCTAAATTCAACAAACAATGATCAAAATAATTTCCAAAGACAGAGAAATCATCCATAAATACCTTTATGAAGTTCTCATTCATGTCCGCAAATATGGCTATTATGCACCTTTGGAATATGGCAAGTGAATTATATAAACCGAACAACATCCTCTGATTAGAAAAAATCCTATAAGGACAAGTGAAAGTAGTCTTCTCCTAATCCTGTGGGTATATAACTACCTAATTGTACCCTAAGTATCCATCAAGAAAATAGTAAAATCCATGGCCAGCCACTCTCTCAATCATTTGGTCCACAAAAGGTAAAAGGAAGTGATCTTTCATAGTGGCCAAATTGAGCTTCCGGTAATCAATATATACTCTCCAACCTATTATGGTCCTAGTAGAAATCTTTTCACCTTTTTCATTTTCCATCATTGTCATACTCCCTTCTTAATCACACATTGTATCGAACTCACCTACTCACTATCTGAAATAGGATAAATAATCCTTGTATCCAACAGCTTTACTACCTCCTTCTTCATAACCTCTTGCATATTTGGATTTAACCTTCTCTGTCTCTCACTATTTTACACCCTTCTTCTAAGTTAATCCTATACATCACCATATTGGGGCTAATCCCCTTAATATCAAAAATTTTCCATCCCATAGCTCTCATCCTTTTCCTAATGGTCTCCACCATTTTCTCTTCTTGCTCAAAATCTAATTGGTTTGAGATAATGATGGGTAAGGTATGGTTTTTACCTAAAAAGGTGTATCTCAAATAGGAAGGTAAGGGTTTGTTTAACAATGGAAGGTAGTGTAGGTGTATCTGTTCTCTCTAACTCAACTTCCTCACATAAATCCTCTTCTCTCACACTCTCATCCATGTGCACTTTAGTAACTTCATTAACTTCCTCTTCAAGCTCCTTCACACATTCATCCACAACATCAATCTTCATCGATACATTAACATCCATCGGTTGCTTCAAAGATTTAGACATGTTAAACTCAACCTACTCACACCAATCCTCAAAACAAATTTTCCCTCATGCACAATAACTAATGCCCTACTAGTATTCATAAAAGGCCTACCCAAAATTAAAGGACAATTTTTATCAGCTTCAAAATCCAATTCTACAAAATCAACAGGAATAATAAATTTGTCTACTTTCACCAACACATCTTCTACAACTACATATGGTCTCTTAATGGATTGATCTGCAAGTTGAATCAACATGGATGTTGGCTTAACCTCTCCTAGTCCCAATTTCCTGAAAATAGATAAAGGCTTCAAGTTAATGCTTGCACCTAAAGCACATAAGCATTTAGAAAATTCAAAGTTACTAACAAAACATGGAAGATATCGTGCTTGAAATAATCGAACTACAATTTTCCGTGAAAGTGATCGTCTGATTGTCCTCCCAAGTATGTTTTTGTGTTAGAATGTCCTTCAGAAACTTTGCATACTTGAGCATGTACTCCAAAGCTTCCAATAATGACAAAGTAATCTAAAGCTTCTTCAATTTCTCCAAAAACTTGGAAACTGAGTCTTCACCTGATGTTGTCTCACACTTTGTGGATACAGAAGTTTAGGCCTATAGGGTGGTGGTGGTACATAAGGCCTCTCTTCTTCTTTCTCTTCTTGAATCTACCTTTTCCTTTTTCTCATCAATCCTTTTTCACATTTGGTTCATCCATCTACTTGCCATTTCAAAGTGCAATAGCCTTCAGTTGTTCCTTTGGATTGGCCTCGGTATTGCTTGGTAAGCTACCTATACTTCTAGAAGACATAGCATTAGCAATCTGATCAAACTTTGCCTCCATCCTCTTTTGACTTTCCTCTTGCCTCGAAAACATCCTGTTTTGTTTCTCTTCTTGATTTGCCAGTTTGAAACCCAAAACATCCATAAACTTGTCAATTTTGTTCTCCAAAGATCTAAGTCGATCTTATTGAAATCTCGGAGGTCCTTGCGATCTTGATTGACCACCTACATTGTTAGTACTCTAAGAAAAATTTGGGTGATTTTTTCACCTTGGATTATAAGTATTCGAGTACGAATTGTTATGTTTAGTGCTACTAGCTCCTAACAAAAAGCATTCTACTATGCAATGGTTATCCTGTCTACATAACTCACATTGTGATTGCATAACTCACACTTTAAATGAAGATGTTCCTTGTATGTTGCTCACTTATTGGTAAGGGCTGTGATTTGTGCCTACAAAGTGGCAATAGACTCAATTGGGATCATACCTTTTTGCTCCTTTTACCCTTGCTTACTCCTCTCACTTGACTACATACAATTGTTGCTTGCCAATTCTTTCAAAAGATCATGAGCTGCATTAATAGTTTTCCTCATCAAATATCCTCCCACAACTGCATCTATGATCCCTCTTGTTCTTTGATTTACATCATTGTAGAAGTTTGCATGAGGAATTCCCTCATAATCTTATGGTGATCACAACTTCTCTAAAGTTCTTTAAACCTCTCTCAAGCTTCATATAAAGACTCCCTATCGAGTTATTGAAAATTTGTGATTTCCTTAATGATCCTTGTTGTCTTAGTCAATGGGAAGTATTTAGCGAAAAATGTCTAGGCTAGCTATTCCTAAGTATTAGTCTACCTGAGCTGAGTGAATTATACCACACCTTCGCCCGATCTCTCAAAGTGAAAGACAATAATCACAATCGCATGGCATCATCTAACATCCCATTAAACCGGAAAGTGTTACGTATCTTTAAAAATTGGCGAGATGGGCAGTGGGATCTTCATTGGATAACCCATAAAACTGCACACTACTCTAAAGAATATTGAGGTGTGCCAGCTTGATCTCAAAATTATTAGCTTGAATCACTAGCCTTATAACTCTTTGAGGATTGAATCCTGGCCTCATAAAGTTCATCAGTGTCCTTTTAGCTCCTGTTTGTTCTCCTTCTTCTACCATATTTCTTTGTATAATGTCTTGGTTCTTCACTCTTCTTAACTGTCATTCACGCCTTGTGATATCTAATAACTCTTTGTCGTGAAATTTAGTATCAAAAGGAAAGTATCAAAAACTCTTAAATCAAAGTACCCTAAAATAAACAAGATGCTAAATGAACAATCCCCAACAACGGCGCCAAAAAATTGTTGAATGCAAAACACACTACTAGTCTTATGCTCAAAACTGTAAGTATACAGGTCGTACTTGTAGTTGACAACAAATATCGATCCCACGAGGATTCTACTTAGGCACCACTTAATTCAGGTTATTCTTGTTTAAGAAATCATTTCAATCGAAATTTAAAAAAATAAGTAAAATAAAGACAAACTAAAAGTAAAAGGGAACAATGCAACCTAAACTAAAGTTGCAAACTAAGACTAAGAGAAAATAAAGATTAAATATTAGGACTTGTCATTATCCCTATTTGCTCCCTTATGATTAACTGATTCAATTTAAGCTTGACCCAAGATTTCCTAAAATTCTAGCTACCCTCTCTCAAGGTATAACTAAATGTCACTAGTTAAATGAATTAGAATTAACTTTGGGACCTCTCGATGTGCAAAGCCTTTCCTAAGAATTTATCTAGATATGAAGCTATCCTATAGGCAAGTGTGTTAATCTATTGAAATCTCTTCCTAATAAATCAATAACTTTTTATTAATATGTCTATTAATCGTCAACTCTCGTTATATAATTAACACATATTACCAAGCTCACTCTCTCGATTTATTACAAGGTTTAAATACAATAAATAACACAAACATGTATATGATTAAATCGATAGCCAAAGGTTCAAAAATAGTTCAAACTACAAACCCTAAAAATTGTTTTAGCCAATCATAATATCTATAACATCCCCAACAATCAAATAATCCATAATAAACATGCTAGAAGAGAAAGAATTTTAAACAAAATTAGATGGGGCAGTTCCTACTCTTCTTTTCCTGATTCTAGAAAATCTGGAAGACTAGGTGCTCTTTGCCCAATCGGGAATGAAACCTTGAATCTTCACCTATCTCTAGGCTCTCAGTCTGTCTTTTGGCTCGAGGAAGTAAGTTCCATGACCCTATGACAGCTCTTAGAATTCTACTCCTTACAAAGTCATGAAAATTTTAAAAAAATACAAGAAACTCTCGTGTCTCTTCGACTTCCAATCCCCACTATTGTGGGTTATCTTGATAGAAACTTTCTTCATAGATTTCCCACAATCGTGAAAAACATGCCCGTTTCATAGTGGTGGGTTCTTGTTTTTCAGCAGCTCCACTTCTTTTCTCTTCTCTTCTCTTGGTCTCTGGCTCAATCACAAAGGTGTCTACCCTCCATTACTACACCAAAATGATGAATTCCTACCCTAAAACAATATCAAACACAAAAGAACAACCATGAAGATCAAACTAAACAAAAACACACAAAACAAGTCCTAAAACACAATAACACTAACCTATCATGCAAAAAACAAATGCCCAATACTTAGAAAAACACATACTAATGCACAACTATCACTTTCACCCCTCTAATGAAGATTTCATTCCACAAAGAATAATTTATTCCCTTAATTTCAAATCCTTTCCTATGCCCTCTCTAGGATAAGAAGAATAAGTGCAACATTGGAAATGTTAATTATAGTGGTAGTGTGCTATTGAAATTGAGGTTAACAATATTTTTCATTTATGGAGAGAAGAAAATATTTTTCAAAGATTAGGAGTAGGTTCTCAAAATAATCCACTCAATATTGTCCGTATGTATATGGAATGTTAGGAGTAAGAATGACACCAAATGTAGGAAATGGTGTTGGACTATCTAAGCTCAATAAAGTCAACTATATTTACCCTTTTGGAAACTAAAATGAGTATTAAAAAGTTCTACATGATATGTTACATCAAGAAGAAACGATCAATGGTAACCAATGATTTTTATCATCATTTAAAGAGGACAAGGGTTTGATGTACAATAAAGCACCAGAGGCTTACTCTTCTCAAATTACTCAGAAATCTAGAGTGCATTAGATTAGGGAGGGAGATTAGAATTCAAAATTCTTTCATCAATCCTTAGTACTGATAATGAGGAATATGATAACTAAAATGTGGAATAAAGTAACGACTTTAATCTCTAATCAAAAGGAGCTCTTATCATATGCTAGGAGCTACTTTATGGATATCCTGGGAACTCATTTAGGTATTATGCCTTCAACTAGTTCAAATAATGGTTTATTTCCTAATCATTTATCTTTGTAGTTAAATGAGCTCCCATCCAAACCCTTTACCATTGATGATGTTAAGATGGTGGACTTTAAGCATAATCCCAATAAAGCTATGGGGCCTAATGGATTTAATGCTTACTTCTTTTAAAGGTGTTAGAGTTCCATCATGACTTTTATTTTGGAAGCTATATTGTAATTTTTTTCCTCTAGCTCTAAAATGTTGAGTATATGGAATAGCAATCATCTTTTCTTGACTCCCAAAACTAAAAGTCTTAAATCTCTTAAAGAGTTTATGCCTATCTCTTGTTGCTCCACCTTTTATAAGATTATATTGTAAATGTATTCTTAAGGCATAAATAGGTTTTACCATCTTTTATGAATCATGCATAGGATAGATTCACCAAAGGAAGGAGCATAAACGATAATATCTTGCTTGCTGAGGAGTTGCTCAAAAACTAACACTTAAAGGGCTTAGGAAGCAACTATATCATTATGATAGACATTAACAAGGGATTTGACATGGTAAATTAGGACTTCATTCTCTTATCTCTTGAAGTTATTGGCTTTCTAGTCTCTTTCATTTCGTGGATCAAACAGTGCTTAACTACCACTTCTTATAGACTCATTATTTTAGGGTAAAAAGGGGAATGGGATAAGGGGATCCCATTTCCCCATACCTATTCACTATCTGTATAGAAGTGCCAGAAAATTTTATTGACCTAAGTATAAAAGAGGTCTTGACATCAACTCAATTAAAATGACTAATAAAGTGTTATTACTCAAAAGGATATAGAAGTTATTCATTAATATTGAATTGATTTGGGTGATGTGGAGACATAGCTATATTATCAAGGACCTAGCTTCTAGAATATACACACCTATATTTAAAATCCTACTCTTAGAATTTAAGTTATATTCTAAAGCTAAGAACCTAGTATCATAAGGGATCAAATTCATAGTTAGGGGATGCTAAGAAAATTATGTTTAGGTTTGACAATTAGAATGAATTAGAGGCCTTAAACACCATACTAGGCCTTGACAACCTAAGAATCTTAATTCTTTGGGAAGTTATAGTTAGCTCGATAGTTGTTGAAGGGGAGTGTCATTGTAGGTTCAGAGGCTTCTCAACTATTATGAACCATATCCTAAACTACATGCCTAACTTATAAGCAGAGCATATTCCAGTCTGATGTAAACATGGATCTAAATACTTCACTAATAAATCAAGCTTAAAGTTGTTAAGAGTTCCAATCAGTAAAGTCTCGTGGTGGTAACTAGTTTGAATCTCCAAAAGATGCCAAAAGCCTCTTTTATTCTATGATTAGTAATAAAACAAAACTTAATGAAGATGGATAAAGTGAAAGGTATCCCTCTACCAAACACCATCTGCAAAATTTGTAACTAGGCTCTAGAGAATCAAAGTAGCCTCCTCTTGATTTGTCTATAATCCACTATGTTTTAGGGTCAGGCTCTAGAAAGATACAAGCTGACTAGCCATTGAAGTGATTGGACTCACTTTGTCTCTTAGGCTGAAAATCTAACATTTACATTTTAAGTTAAACTAAGTTTCTTCAATATTATGATCAATTGTGATACATAGTTTAGGCAGGGAAAGGAATTTGCGATTGTTTCAAATTATCTATCTATCAATTCAAGAGTTCACTCACTCTAATAGATCAGACAAATGATCGTTACTCAAGACATTCAGCCTAAATTAAGTCCTAACATTGTCTTTAAATGGAGAGTTGATGAGTTATAATTTTAAGGAAAAAAATCACTTTTGACTAACATTCTTCAATGTTATTATGCCCCTTTTTAATTTAGAAAATCTACATTAGTTAGTACGAGGTGCCATTCTTAAATAGTTGTTGTGTTGTATATACTTTTCAACCAGATATTGAACTTGTTTGTCTAGTTATGCAATTAGTGTAAAGCTTTATTTTCAATGCATTCTCTTGTCTCAAAATAAAATTTTGAGTATTATCATCTTAAGGTCCAATATAATTATAAAATATTCAAAAGTTAAGTAAAAATAAGATAATATAATTTCAAAATTAAATATAATACTTAATAAAATATGTGCATATTTTATACACATCAATTCTCTACACATTTCCACATGAGAGGAAGGTATATTATGATATAGCTAGACACATTTTATATTGATGAGAATTTCCAGAAATATTAGTTATAAGTGAGTCAATTACTTTTAGTTTTGTTTGTATTTAAGTTGAACTCTTTGTATAGAACCGTATACCCGAAAATGTGAAAAATAAAAGGAATTAATATCGATAGTGAGGAAGAAGTTTATATAAATCTTGCTTTGTGCTTGTAGTCTTTGGTTTCATTTACGAGGCCTTAACTCCTATACTGCCACTCGTGTGTTGAATATACAAAATGCCGAATAAGAGTTATGTATTTATTTTTATTTGTGTTAAATAAAATCCTAATTGCATTGACAGTGATTAACTTATTAAAAAATGATTATATAGAAGACAACTAAACAAATTGTACTTTTTTTATATTGTTTCTAAAAGTTCTAGTTTTGTAATAAGTTAGAAGATTGGTGCCTTTTAATGTAATCATAATTTTTAAACTCCGATGGAGAATTTTAATATGTATTTGGAAAGCTAAGATACAACCATCCTTTTGCACTCGGTTAGTTTTCAGACTAATGTCATCAATAACAAAATAAGTTTTTTTGATAAGGATGGGGAACTAAGATTATACATATCATTCTTTATTAGATAGTACCAGTCCTGTAAATGGCAGCATGTCATCTAGTCATACATGACAATTCCCCATGTATGGTTACTGTCCCGGTGAGTGGGGACAGTTGACAGAACAAAATAATCCTGTCCCCTTTAGTTGTTTGGTTGATGTCCCTGCGTTTTCATCCCCTGTCTCCAGAGGACAGAGGTAAAAAAATTTGTCCCTTCGAAAACCGAGGGACAAAAATGCAGTGTCCCTGCCTTCGGAACAAAGACAGACGCTCCCTCCCAAATTACCCCTCTCCTCTGATATTTCATCCTTCTTCCTCTCTCGCACACCCTCCTTCGCATCTTCCCGATTCACTCCTCTCTCGCACGCTGGGCTTTCTCTCTACGCTTCTCTGTCGCAGGCTGGGCAACTCTCTCGCACGCAAGGACTCTTCTTCCACTGGTAAGTTTTTGTTATTTGCTGGAACAATGTCATTGCCTCCGAAGGTCTCCATTTCTTTTGTTGCGCAAATTTGGTCCACCTGGTATTGTTCTTTTCTTTTTCTAGTTTGGAGTCGGAAATGGAGGAAGTTTCTGTGAAATGGAGACCTTCGGAGTGTTGGTTGTTTGTATATGTGGATTTGTCATCTGTAGAGACCTTCGGCCATTAGTGGGGTTTGCAGATCTTGAATGGGATCATTTAAGTAGCTCTTCATCTTGTTAGGTCTTCGGTTAATTTTGTTCTTAGACCAGAATGCTGAGATGTTTTTTGTTATTGTAAAATTTGCTGGGTTTTGGATCATTCCCTCATTTCCTTTCCAAACTTTTAACTTGTTTCTTTGTTTCTGTGTAGGAATCCTGGGTTGTTGTTGATCGATGATAGGTTGCATTGTTTTGCGGATTGTATCCAAGTGCTGCTTCTATTTCTTTTCACAGGTATGTATGTTGTTTTGAATTGAATCTGCATTATGCTATCATGTTTCTGATTGTTTGTGTTGTGTGAAGTATTTATTGAATCTGATTGTTTCTGAATTGGATTATGCCTTGTTTTGTGTGAAGTATATATGTATGTGTTGTGTGAAGTATATATTGAATGTGATTGTT
>JAOQMP010000001.1:23990022-24002886 GCA_027563575.1 Erythroxylum pedicellare
AACAAATGAGAAGAGTCTCATTTATTGGCTTCTTTATGATTGATTAAAGAATGAAGTGATGCATTGGATGCACATCATTTCTTTCTTTCATGATATCTGAAATTGACAAGGAGAGTAAGAAGTGTTCTCGCGTTTTTGACTCACTCTCTCCTCTCATTCAAGCATTGTCGAAACTTGAATGGGAAGCGTCTCATTTTTTGCTTCTTTCTTCTAAGAAAAATCTCCTCAAAATATTTCTTCTCCTTTCCTACCAAAGGATCTTGTTAACCAAGTTGTCCAAAAAGAACAAGTGGTAGATCGGATTGGTCAAGGATATAACAACAAGGAGATGATACATTGACAAAGGAAAAGATACAAAAGAGTCAAAGCTATAGCAACTATTCAGAAAGGATATAAAAGCGAGGAATCAAGCTGTAGCAAGGAGTCGATATATTTCTACCACCATATTCTTATGTAAATTATTTGTCTTATATCATATCATGTATTACTGAAACATGTTGATTTGGTTATGTTATTTTCGCTACGTTTTGATTTCAAAAAAGTTTTGAAATCTATCATTTTAGCCAACTCTTGCATACTTTTCTTTTCAATATAACAATTAGTATCAAATCCATTTTATTATGTATGATTTCAATTCCTATATGTGATGTATAGGTTGGTAATTCAATTTTTTATGTTGAATATTTTTATGTGATAGAAATATATATGTTGTTTTGCTCTTTTGGTTGTCCATAGAATATAGTTTTACCTTGTAAGTTTTCTTTGTTTGGATTGTAACAAGGAGGGTGGCCTATCATTGTCATGTTTCGTCCTTGGTTTAATTTTTCTGTTTTCTTTGATTTTGTAATGTACAAAATTATGTAATGTTGAAGATGGAGCAACCATGGATTTAAGAGAAGTATAGGTAATGGTTTCGGTGTATCCTTTAGTATATTGACAAAGTTTCGGTTTTGTGAAAACCAAAGTGCTGAAATTTTGTTTTAACAAATTTTCGATTTTGTGAAAACCAAGGTGCTGGAATTTTTGTTTTAACAAAGTTTCGGTTTGATGAAATACAAGTGTTGGAATGTTTTTTAAGCGTCAGATTTACCAAAAACAAGTGTTGGAATTTTTGTTTTCATATTGCCAAAGTTTCGATTTTGATGAAAAACAAGTTCTAGAATTTTTGTTTTCAAAGTGACAAAATTCGGTTTTATAAAAATGCCATTACACATTTTTAACCAAATGGGTAGGGTTAGGTGAATGAAGAGTTTGAAGCGGAAGATCCAAGTCTAAGAAGAAATTTTTGGGCCTAAAGGCCTTGTAATTTTATTTATATTATAGGATGGACAATCAAATGTGGCCTATTAGTTTATGAGATCAATGGATAAATTGATGCAAATAGTATGTGATATTATGTGATTGTATGTCATTTAGAAAATTTCCAACCCTAGGCTTTGCCATGCATTCATGATGTAAGAGTTATATAATGAAACAATATAGGATGGATAATAAATTGCACTTAGAAAAGATGGTATTTATTAAAACTTAAAGCCCAAAAAGATTGAGTGGGAGAGATGCTTATATGAGAGTTCACAGTCTCCATGTGATGACCCATTTGCATGTGGTGAAGTGTTACTTACCACTGGAGGGCATGAATCTTAGATCTTACATGTTTTGGGTCTCCTTAAGGATAAGTCCACTCATTGGTAGCAAATATGACCTCCCACTAAGGCATGGTTTGCAAATACTTTTAATGGATGAATCAAATGGTTACACACTCAACATATTTTATCAATAACCTACCCACCGTAGCTCTGTTGGTAAAAGTATGGACCAAATCATGGACCAAATCATGGTAGTTTTTTGAGTCGGAGGGATCCCAATTTTTCTTTTAATAGATAAGATGGCCCACCGTCACTTAGTCCATTATAGATAAGAAAAATAACAGTCGTATAAAGTTTTAAAGTTTTAAAGTTTTGTTAAATCTATCATTATGCATACATGCATCATGATTTTATACAAAGTTACAATATTGTTGAATTGTATGCTCATGTTTCAATAATTTATATTTTTAGACATAATCAACCACAACATGAATCTACTTACTTTGCTCTTGACTAACAACAAATTAGAAAATGGAGAGAATTTTAATGAATGGAGACATAACCTTGACATTGTTCTTCAATATGAACGAATTTCATGGGTATTAACGGACAATGAGCCTACAACTACGGGTGGTAATTCAACTTCTGGGCAAGTCCAACAATAGAAGTGATGGCAGAATGCTGATAAGACTGCTAAGTGTTATATTCTAGCTTCTGTCAGCAGAATGTTATAAAAGCAAATTGCTTGCATGAAAACTACTGGTGCAATGGTCCATCACCTACATGAGATGTTTAGTGTAAGGACTAGGTCTGCAAGAGTGAAAGCTATCCAAACCATTTATAATCTCAGACAAAAACTTGGTGAATTGGTGCGGGATTACATGTTTAAGGTAATCTCTGTGGTTACTAAGGATGAGATGCTTGCAGTAGATATGGATACAGACACACAGATGATTATGATCATCAATAGCTTAAACTCATCTTTTCAGTAGTTTAAGTTAGACTATGAGCTCAACAACAAGGATTACACCTTGAGTGAGTTGATGATTGCCCTTTAAAGAATGGAGGAGATATTAAATATCAAGGCTCATAGGCCAGAAGCTAATGTAGCATCTTCTTCTATGCCCAAAGGTAAGGGCAAGCAAAAGAAGAAGGGTCCAATGAAAAAGAAGACCCAAACAGGAGTCAAGGTCTAACCCATAAAAAAGAAGGCCAAAGCAGACACCAAAGGAAAGTGTTTCCAATATAGTGAGCAGGTCATTCGAAAAGAAACTATGTGGTCTTCCTTGAGTCCCTCAAAAGAAAACAAGGTATAGGTTTCCTAAGTTTATTAGGAACTAGAAATGTGGTAGATTCTGATTCTTGGGTATTAGATTCAGGAGCCACTAACCATGCTTGCAATTCTTTGTAAGGGTTCCAACAAAGGAAAAGACTACATAAAGGCCAGTTTCAAGTCAAGATAGCAGATGAATCCTATGGTTCAGCAGAATCAGTAAGAGTAATTATCTTGGACTTTCTTAGTCGTCATAGGTTATATCTGGAGGATGTATATTACATCCCAATGATTGTAAGGAACATGATTTTTATTTTATGTATAATAAAATATGGTTATTCCTTATATTTTGAAAATGTTGTTTCAATATATGAGAATTAGGATTTTATTTGTAATGCGATAATTAAACAGGGATTGTTCTTTATAGAACCTATGATAGGCTTACTAAACACCACATAATTAATAAAACCAAGACAATCCAATGACTATCATTAATTCAAAATACTTGTGGCATTTAAGAATGGGTCATATCAATCAGAAAAGACTTAACAAGTTAGTGAAGGATGGGATCCTTGTGGGTTTAGATAATGATCTATTACCCACTTGTGAATCTTGCATTGAAGGAAAAATGACTAAAGCCTCATTTCCTTTTAAAGAAAATAGATCTAAATTCACGTTGGATCTAGTATATATTGATGTGTGTGGGCCCATAAATGTACAAGCTAGAGGAGGTTATGAATACTTCATAACCTTTATAGATGATTACTCTAGACATAGCTATTTGTATTTGATGCTTAAAAAGATGAGGCTTTTGAAAAGTTTAAATAATTCAAAGCTGAAGCTGAGAAGCAACTAGGAAAGCCATTAAAATAACTTCGATCAGATCGAGGTGGTGAGTACTTATCTAGAGAGTTCTAACAATTTCTAATTGACAATGGAATTGTTTCCAACTTATCCGCTCCTTGAACACCTCAACAGAATGGTGTAGTAAAGAAGAGGAATAGGACTCTATTGGAGATGGCAAGATCAATGATGTCCTATGCTAGCCTTCCAGAATCATTCTGGGCATATGCCATACAAATGGTAACTTATCTTCTTAACTTTGCTCCATCCAAATTGGTGCAAAAAATACCTAGGGAGTTATGTACTAGCTGAGTGCCTTCATTGCGGCACTTAAGGACTTGGGGCTACCCAACCCATGTTCTAAGGCTTGAATCCAAAAAGATGGAACCAAGGTCAGAAGTATGTTTGTTTGTAGGATATCCTACGGGTACACGAGGGTACTATTTTTATAGTCCTCAAGACAAGAAGGCATTTGTGTCGACAAATGTGACCTTTTTGGAGGAAGAATTTATGAGAAATCACAAAGGAAGAAGTGAAGTAGTATTAAAGGAGTTAGCTATTTTATCCAAACTAAGAGTTTATTTAGATATAGCAGAACAAGATGTCGAAATGTATTCAAGAGTTGAATCAGAAGAGTAGCTTGAACATCAAGTAGTGCCTAGACGTAGTGGGAGGGTTGTGAAACAACCAGACAGGTATCTAGGTCTAGGAGAAGGAATAATTTCCATCTCGGACTAAGAAGAAATGAATCCCATTACTTATAAACAGGTTATTAATGATGTTGATGCAGAAAAATGGCTCAAGGCGATGGAATCGAAAATAGATTCTATGTATACCAATGAAGTATGGATCCTTGTATATCTACCACCAGATGTAAAAGCCATAGGGTGTAAATGGATCTACAAAAGGAAAAAAGGATCTTATGAAAAGGTGGAGGCTTTTAAAGCTAGATTGGTAGCTAAGGGCTATACTCAAAAAGAGGGTATAGACTATGATAAAACTTTTTCTCCAATTGCCATGCTTAAGTCCATCAGAATTCTTTTGACCATAGCAACCTATTTCGATTATGAAATACGACAAATGGATGTCAAGACCGCATTTCTTAATGGAGATCTTGAGGAGACCATTTATATGGCCCAACCAGAAGGATTCATTAAGTCATGTAATGAGCATAAGGTATGCAAATTACAGAGGTCTATTTATGAACTTAAGCGAGCATCTAGGTCTTAGAACATTAGGTTTGATAAGTCTATCAAAACCTATATTAATACAAAACCTAGATGAGCCTTGTGTCTAAAAAAGGATAGAAGAAGGCAAGGTTACTTTCCTAATCCTGTATGTCGATGAAATTCTTCTCATTGGGAATGATGTAGGAATGTTATTTATGATTAAGGGATGACTGAAAGAACAGTTCTTAATAAAGGATTTAGGAGAGGCTGGCTATATTCTAGGGTTCAAACTTATAAGGGATCATAAGAACAAAATGATAGCCTTGTCTCAAATAACCTACATTGAAAACATGCTCAATAAGTTTGTCATGCAAGATTCTAAGAAGGGTTTCACACCTATTAGACATGGAATTAAACTTTTAAAGGAGCAAGCACCTATGACCCAAGAGGAGGTCGAACGCATGCATGACATTCCATATACTTCGACAGTTGGAAGTTTAATTTATGATATGCTTTACATTATACCAGATATTTGTTATGCAGTGAGATTGGTAATTAGATTCCAGTCTAATCCAGGAATGGAGCATTGGACTGTGGTTAAGTGCAAACTAAAGTATCTTCGTAGGACGAAGAACTTAATGCTTGTTTACTCTGGAAGTAACATTATTCTGATATGATATATAGATTCTGATTTCCAATCAGATGTTGATTCAAGGAAATCGATCTCTAGTTCTATATTTGTTTTAGGAGGTGAAGCCATAATCTAGAGGAGTATCAAGTAATCTTGTGTTGCTCATTCAATTATAAAGGCTGAGTATATTACTGCTTGTGAAGCAGCAAAAGAAGCAATCAGGCTCCGCTAGTTCCTGAATGATTTGGAGGTAGTTCTTGAGGTAGAAAAGGTCATTATACTTTATTGTGATAATAGTGGAAGAAATGGCTAATTCTAAAGAACCTCGGAACCATAAAGTTGCCAATACACATTGAGAGAAAGTATCATCTCATAAGGGAGATACTACAACGTGGTGAGGTGAATGTGCTAAAGATTCCTGCAGAGCAAAACCTTAATGATCCATTTACGAAGACGCTGTCGCAAAAGAGTTTTGAGGTCATCTACTAGGGATAAAAATGAGGGACATGTCAAAATTTCTTTAGGACAAGTGAGAGATTATTATAGTTATGTAAATATAGTGTCCAAGAAAGTAAGTGTATTTACATATAACTTAATTTTCTTCTAATTACTTTTGTAATGAAAATATTTATTATTAATAAAATAAAAGAGTTTGGTTTTATTTGTATGAGCATTATATATCTCGTCATAAGGTACCAAGAATCTTTTGTAAGTAATATATATATACATGGAGATGTATGGGAAACATATGTATTATTAGAATCTAAATTAGTTGATTCACAGTTGAATAATCAAGTTGGTCGCTTGATTATAGTTTAGACTATAGTGTTGCCTTTTATCTCTGTGTAAGTAAAAGAGTTTACGTCAAGGGAATGATAAGTTTCATATCATGACAATAGTTGATTATCGATAATGACATTATTAAATGAATCTGGAATAAAGTATGTTTTAAAGAATAAAGTGGGTCATTGCTTAATCTTAAAACATACACCTTAACATTCTTTTTATTATGAACCACAATCTTGATGAGTGGTGAACTCATATATGTTTCTTTATAATTCTTGATATGATCGGAATGTATTTTTACAGAGTATCAATCCAGTGTCTGCATGTTGGAATTATTAATTGAAACATGTATCAGGAAACATTCAGTCACATAATGAATTTATAGTGATATTATCACTTTTAGATGTTTTACGGAGATTAGTGATTAAACTGACGCTAGTAGTTTGATAGACTAGCTATCCATCAAGTCTTAACACCAAGATGAGATCCTGTGTCTTACTCACCAAGTAAAACGGGAGATCTATAAGAAAAAACCAACATAAGGGCAAAACATTAATTTTATCCTTTATTGTGTGGATGGCTATGATATGATTCATAATAAAGTTTACAATTGGACATCTTATTTGAAACATGTACTCTCATAATATTTAGTAATTCAAAAGTTCAACTAATTGTTTTTAGTGGAATGACATTTAATTAATAAGCTGGAATTGATTCTAATAAGATTAAATTAATTTCGGACTTATTAGAGCTTGAATTATATAAGTCCAATTAGATTCCCCATTTGGCTTCTAGAAAGGTTATCAAGCAACTAAGAAATATAAATAGAGGTTTTAAAGCCCATGATTGAATGTCGGGCTTATTTTAATTAAAAGCTCAAATGAACATTTAATATTGGGCTTGACTTAAGTTTGATTTGATTAATTAGATTAATTAAATTGAAACAAAGTTATTAAAGAAAGAAGGAGGGCGTATTTTGGGTTTTTATACCTAAATGTGCAACTGCACATTTAGCATTGAATTGCTAAATTAAAGATACTTTTTATCATGCTTTATCATCGTGAAATGGAGTAATGATCTTATCATTAAATGGTTTAATAGTTGTCTTTTAATGATGGCATGTAATGTACCCTTTTAGCATTCATTTGATTAAAAAAAAAGGAAGAGGTGCATTTGATGTACTCTCTTTTCCTTCTTTCATCCATAACTAAAAATGAGAAGGTCTCAATTAGGTTATTGGTTTTTTCATATAGCCATCTTAAACAAATGAGAAGAGTCTCATTTATCAGCTTCTTTATGATTGGTTAAAGAATGAAGTAACGCATTGGATGCACATCACTTTTTTCTTTCATGATAACTAAAATTGACAAGGAGAGTAAGAAGTGCTCTTGCATTTTGACTCACTCTATCCTCTCATGCATGCATAGCTGAAACTTGAATGAGAAGAGTTTAATTTTTGGCTTATTTCTTCTAAGAAATATCTCCTCAAAATATTTCTTATTCTTTCCCACTAAAGGATCTTGTTAACCAAGTTGTCCAAGAAGAATAAGTGGTAGATCAGACTGGTCGAGGATACAACAACAAGGAGATGATACATTGACAAAGGAAATGATACAAAAGAGTCAAAGCTATAGTAAGGATTCAGAGAATATACAAAAGCGAGGAGTTAAAGCTACACCAAGGAGTTGGTATATTTCAACCACCTTATTCTTATGTAAATTATTTTCCTTACATCGTATCATGTATGACTGAAACATGTTAATTTGGTTATGTTATTTCCGCTACATTTTGATATCGAAAAAGTTTTGAAATCTACTGTTTTAGCCAAATCTTGCATGCTTTTGTTTTTGATTCAACAATTGTTATCAGAGCCATTTTATTATGCATGATTTCGGTTCCTATATGTGATGCATAGGTTGGCAATTAAATTTTGTATACTGCATATTTTTATGTGATAGAAATATATATATATATATATATGTATGTATGTTTCGCTCTTTTGGTTGTCTATAGAATATAGTTTTATTTTGTAAGTTTTTTTCGTTTAGTTTGTAACAATGAGGGTGGCCTATCATCATCATGTTTCTTCCTTGGTTTCATCTTTTTGTTTTCTTTGATTTCGTAATGTACAAAATTCTGTAATATTGAAGGTGGAGCAACCATGGATCGAAGAGAAGAATAGGTAATGGTTTCGGCGTATCCTTTAGTGTATTGACAAAGTTTCGTTTTTTATGAAAACTAAAGTGCTGGAATTTTGTTTTATCAAATTTTCGAATTTGTGAAAACTAAGATACTGGAATTTTTATTTTAACAAAGTTTCGGTTTGATGAAATACAAGTGCTGGAATGTTTTTTAAGTGTCAGGTTTACCAAAAATAAGTGCTCAAATATTTGTTTTCATATTGTCAAAATTTCGGTTTTGATGAAAAACAAGTGCTGAAATTTTTGTTTTCAAAGTAACAAAATTCGATTTTATGAAAATGCCATTACACATTTTTTATTGAATGGGCTGAGTCATGTGGATGAAGAGTTCGAAGTAGAAGATTCAAATCCAAGAAGAAATTTTGGAGCCTAAAAGCCTTGTAATGTTATTTATGTTCTAGGATGAACAATCAAGTATGACCTATTAGTTCATGAAAAGAATGGATAAATAGATGTAAATAGTATGTGATATTATGTGATAGTATGCCATTTAGAAAATTGCGAACCTTAGGCTTTGCCATATATTCATTATGTATGGGATATATAGTGAAACATTAATATAGGATGAATAATACATTGCACCTAGACAAGATGATTTTTTTAAATGATTACTTATATTTTAACACTTAATATGAGTTTTTATTAAATGATTACTTGAGATTGGCTCTAAGTCCTAATATATTTTACTTGTTTATATAAAAGTATATGTACTATGATTTATGAAGAAGGTAATAAACTCACAACATATTTTAATTTAACGGTTTTCTTGTTTGTTCCATTTTCCATCCTTGTCAATTATATATATATATTATGGAAGGGCACACTACTTCTGATTTACTACAACTTCCATAAAAATGAATGTATGTACAAATTATATATATATGAAGGGAACACTACTTCTGATTTTATTTACTACAACTTCCATAAGAATGAATGTATGTATAAATTATTAATTTAGTAAGATTCAAAAATTCAATTTGATACATAACTTTTTTAGTTCCCTAAATTTTAGATCGGAATTATTGTTTTGTTTAAAAATTTTGGAAGTTTCGTAATAACGGATCACTCGTATCTTAATTGCCTACTGTCGTTTGAAGAAGTCCGTTTAAAAAAGTTGATGGATCACTTCACTTGGACTTCGGTAATTAATATTTGATCCAATTTTAACTGATAAACCAATAAAACAAATTCTAGCAGTACCACTTCAAGCCGACACTAAGACGACAAGGCAAGAGCGAAAACGACAGGTAGGGGGTTAAACAAAATTGTATGATCCTAGGTTTGAACGACGGGTCACGCGATCTTAAGAAAATGACGGAATCTATCTAGCACTAGCAGACAACTAGAAAAAGAAAAATCATTGTCAAGAATTTTGTTAATAATATGCCGATTCGGATTTACCAATAAAGAAGAGTAACACATATAGTTCTAAGTAGCAGAAGAATCAGACGTTGGGGAGGCGAGACAGAGATGGTTTGGATGGTAAATACAGAGACAGTAAGAGTAAAAAGAAGTGGGATATGGGGAGCTGCCATTCTTTGTTGGGTGTTTCTCATGTTGGCCACTCCCAGACTTCCTCTCTCCCACAAACATCACCTCTTCGCCGACATGCGCAATTTCCTCGGTCCTATTCTTTCTCCTTCTCTTCGATCAATTATCATTTCAACTTCTGTTTCTTTTTCTTTATGATTACTGTCACTGTTACAGGAGTACCTAACACTTTGAATGTGATCACCAATTTCCCTTTCCTCATTGTGGGTGTCGTTGGTTTTATTCTTTCCCTTCAAGGTTGCCTTTTCAATATAAGGTTAGGATTCCTCTTGCTTGCTTCTGTTTTTATTTTTTATTTTTTACTCTCAATTTGTTCTCTTTATCATTGCTTTTGTTATTATTTCAGTTTACGCGGAGAGGTATGGGGGTGGACTCTATTCTTTGCAGGAATCGTGGGTATGTCTTTTGGCTCTGCTTATTATCATCTTAAGCCTGACGATGCTAGAATTATGTGGGACGCTTTGCCGGTTAGTGTTCCCATCTCATTAATACGCTTTTCCAAGTTTACTTTAGCTCTGTTTGGTTTCTTGAGGAAAAAAATGAAAAAGAAAACAGAAGGAAAAAATAAAGAAATTATAGGATATATGCGCAAGTTTGGCATTTAGGATGACATTTTACTGGCATTTAAACTCATGTAACTGTCCCGGTACTGCAAATTGCATAATTGATATACTTGTATACCTGGAGCTTGAGTTAACTGGATTCGAAGTTCCTCCTTTGATTATCATTACCTCTAACTTAAATGTGTCGTTTTGATTGTTTTTTAACGTTAATTGCTGAATGTAGATGATGATAGCCTATTCTTCTCTTCTCTCATGTTTTATGGTGGAGAGACTGGGGCAAAGGATTGGATTAAGTTGTTTGTTTGGGCTACTATTAGTTGTTCTACTTAGCATGGTTTATGCAAGGTTGGCTTTTATTTCGTATACAAGATAATCATTTACTTGAAAATCTTATTTTGTCAAAATTTCATAACTTTTCTTGCTGAGTATGGGTTGGTAGTTGTTGCAGAACGTTTAATGATCTTCGGTTGTGCATGTTGTTCCAGCTAATTCCATGTATAGTCATACCAGGCCTGGCATTTTTGTACCCAGCCAAGTATACGCACTCAAAGTATTGGCTTTGGGCGGCAGGTATTCAATGCCTTTTCTTTCTCAAAGTGCTAATTTTGTAGCAACTATTTGATGATACCTCCATATTTTTTGTATGGCTACTCGTGTGTGAATTTGGAAATTGCCATGTTAGTTGAAGCCTACCCACTTTCCACTCCATACAAGAATATGAGTTGGAACCTTACATTTTAGTTGATTAAATTAATTTAATTTGGCAAATTGCAGTTCTGATCATTCATATAAAACATTAACTTTTCTATTACCACTTCTTTCTTGTTACTCTTATATTTTACTCCATCTTTTTCAATTCTACTTGCCTGACGGGGAAGATATCTTTAACTCAAGTGAAAAAGTGGTCATGAGAAGTACTGCACCATTATGGACAATCACTGATTCAGCTCCTACTAGAAATTTTGGATGTATAAAATGCTTTTGTTGCTTGATGTTTATATTCTACATGACAGACTGGGAGCTAGTATAATTTGGTTAATTTTGCTGGGGTTGGGTGTCCAATCAACAAGATTATGGCGAAGGAAGTGCATAAACTGTCAACTTAGTTGAAAATAGTTGAACTTGTTAATTCAACCAAGGAATGGTGATGGGATTGATTGTTTAAAGGTCAGAATCAGGAAGTATGCAAGGCTATTGTATGTGGCATATATTTATCTTGGATTATGAAGTGAAATAGGAATCTTAGTACCAGGCTGTTTTACCTGCTGGTTACGACAATATGGAAATGAAAAGCCAGAAAGGTACAACTTCACTCTTCAATTTCTTCCTTCAACATAGGTCACAAAGGGGTTGCTTGGGAATTTTTCAATGGAAGTTATTCATTTTGATATTATATTTGAGTTTAGTTTTCATGCTTATGTAGATCATAAAGGTTGCTTTGTTGAGAAGTTCTAAATTTCTTCATGTAAGTCAGAAATTTCGATAATTGGTAAGACGACTTGAATTGAAAAGTAGAGAACGATTTGAAATTTTGGATGTGGACTTTACTCATGGCAATAAGATTGTTCTTTCTACTAGCGGGTGGTCAGGTATGTGAATATTATACTTGCTAGTTTTATGTTAAGAAATGTAGTTATCAGTGAGCTATGATGTTAAGCTTTTAGATTGGTGGAGCAAAAAGGGACACTATTAGATCTTCATCACAAATGTGATTGATATCTATATTGCAGTTATCAGGTGAAAGTCATTGGGAATTTTGGGGTCAGAAGTTGGTGTTGATTCTTACAGAAAGTTTGTCGAATGGATGAAATTTGTTTTGGTAGTGTTTCATTTAGTTTCTGATCGTTTCTTGGATAACTTGTGAACTGATGGCATTCAAGCCTTTTATGTGGATGCTTCTGATTTAAAAGTGGTGCTAGAAAGAGTTTTCTCTCTCCTTCCAATCTCTCATTTTACCAAAATTTCTGTCTTTTACTCCCTGCTTATATTGTTTTGTTGTTGTTGTTTTAGTCTTTAACTGCTTGGTTGCTTGATAACTTGAACAATCAATTATGTTGCCTTTTTCTTTTCCTGTTAGATTCTTTTTTCAGTAAGTCCATGAATCATTTGTTCCTTTTTCCCATAATTTTCTTTTTGTTTTTCATTTTTATACAGGGGTTTGTATTTTATCCAAGTTTGAAGCTGCTTTTGACAGGAAAATATATAATGCCAACCAATACCTCATCAGCGGGCACTCACTTGAGCACCTTTGCTTGGCAGTA
>JAOQMP010000001.1:24018554-24034785 GCA_027563575.1 Erythroxylum pedicellare
ACAACTCATAATTAACAAAATGTCATCACATAGAACACATTATGTAAGTTATCCATCAAAGTATCACACTCAATTATCCATCATACATAACAAATCGAATATACAATGCAAAAATAATTGGATCGAGGGTTCCATGGAAATAAAATGGAGAAACCGAAGTTTACACCATGAACAAAATGAGTCCACTTTTTAGATCTCATATGCCACAAGCAGGTATCCGAAACAAAATGGATCTACTCTCGCCCAAACAAAAGCACATAATCACGCACAAATCATTTTATCATATGCTCATACTTTCATGCTTTTTCTTCTTTTTGTTTAGACAAAATGTTATAACCTCTTTCAAGGTATAACATAATCACAATTCATCATGCATTATCAAATCTTCACAAAAATTCAAAAACCAAGCAATTTAAATAGACACACACATAGTCAAGAATTTGTCCAATCACACAATAACTATAAATACATTACCCACCTAATTTTGCTTAAAAATTCAAATCCAATTGTGCCCTTCCTTTTGCTATTAGATAGGGTTTTCTTGGTTTCCTAAAAAAAACCAAATTTTCTCATTCAATCAAAATTCGAATAAAAATTCATAAAACTTTAATAATCAAAACATGCTAAAATTGAACTATAATCCCTTTCAAAACTTCAGAATTTTTGGTCAATTTTTCATGATCATTCTGATCAGGTAAATGAAGAAATTTGATATCACCTTCTCTAAAAAAATGTTCCCCATTGGATTAAGTTTCTAATGACACCTAAATCATTCAATTTGGCTCAGTAATTTGAAATTTATACCCCAAACATTGTCAGATTGTTCTTATACTGAAACAATATTATGTGCTCAACTTCTATCCCAAAATTGACATTATTAGAGACTGAATTACAACTATATTGCTTTATACAAATTATATCTATATGTCTCTAGTTTACCCCAAATCAAAAATTACTTCATTTAAATATCTATAAAAAATGTTATGCCTAAAATGCCAAATCATGTTCAAGCTGTACAAGAAAAACTTTGCCACTTTTGATTTCTTACAAGTTGGCCACAATGAACCTAAAAGTTGGCCACAATGAACTAAGGAGAGTTGACCATTGTGAACTTTTACAGAAACGCAACTCACCTGCAAATTTTTCAGATTTTCACTTCCACATCTCACATATAACCTATTTTTCTCTCATTTAAATCTTCTTATACCACAATACCACATTACTCTAAGTTTTCCCTAACTTAAAACCCACGAAAATCACAAATAGGTTCATCTTCTTGAGAAAAACCTATTTCTGTAATCTATTTTCTAACAAAGCAATAAGGAAGATGATAAACTTACCTCTAACAAGTTGATTTCCTCTTCTTTTCTTCTTCTTTCTTCTTCCTTCCAAGCTTCCCACGATTTTCTTCTCTTTTTCTCTTCTCTCTTTGATTTTTCTTCTTCCTCTCTTCTCACTTCCACGACACTTCTCTTCTCTTCTTCTTAATTCAAGACAATTTTATTCTTTTATTTCCAATTATACCCCTCATTATTCTTGTTTTCCCAAAATTACCCTTCTGCAGAAGTTTGCCGCAGTGAAAACCCCTTTTACAGGTTCGTCACAATGCAATCTCCGAATCACCACTCAACACTAATTTAATTCCACCTTTTCTATTCAAATGTCTAATATTTATTTATGCTCACTCTAATAATAATCTCAATTCTAAAAATAATCAAACAAATCATAAATAAGTAATTGAATCAATCAATCAAAAAAATTGATCAAAAAATTTTAGGGTTCAACAATTCTCCCCCCTAAAAGAATTTCGTCCTCAAAATTCTTACGTGAGTCATTAAAGCGGTGTAGATACTTCTCCTTCATTGCTTCTAAAGGCTCCCATGTTGCCTCCTTGCTTGCATCGTTTTTCCATAAGACTTTAACCAATTTCATTGTCTTGTTTCTCAAAACCTTTTCCTTTGAGTCTAAAATCTCCAATGGTTGTTCTTCATAAGTCAAATCCTCTCTTAGTTGAACCTCTAAGGGTTTAACTATGTGCGAAGGATCGGATCGATACTTTCTCAACATCGATACATGGAAGAAATTGTGAATCTTAGACAATTCCAGTGGCAAAGCTAACTTATAGGCTAAAGGCTCAATCTTCTCAATGATCTCATAAGGGCTTATGTATCTTGGACTAAGCTTGCCCTTCTTACCAAATCTCAAGACTTCCTCCCTTGGAGAAGCTCTAAGAAACACTTTATCTTCAACTTTAATTTCCTTCTTTTTTCTGTGTGCATCTATATAGCTCTTTATTCTATCTTGAGCTACTTTGAGTCTCTGTTTTACCAATTTAATCTTATCAACTATAACTTGTACCAACTCGGGTCCTACAAGTCTCCTTTCACCTTCCTCATCTCAACAAATAGGAGTTCTACATCAACAAATAGGAGTTCTGCATCTCCTACTATACAAAACTTCATAAGGTGCCATTTGAATTCTTGAGTAATAGGAATTATTGTAAGCAAACTCAATTAAAGGCAAATGATCATCCCATGAACCTTTGAAATTCATAACACAAGCTCTGAACATTGCCTCCAATGTCTGTATTGTCCTATTTGATTGTCAATCAGTCTGTGGATGGAAAGCTATACTAAAGTGTAACTTAGTTCCCAAAGCCACTTGTAAGCTTTCCCAGAACCTGGATGTGAACCTAGGATCTCTATCCGAAACTATAGAGCTTAGAATCCCACGTAGGTTGATTATTTCATCTACATATTTCTTGGACAAAACATTTAAAGAATATGTCTGCTTAATTGGCAAGAAATGTGCTGACTTGGTTATCCTATCCACAATCACCCAAATTGCATCATGCTTCCTGTTGGTTTTTGACAATCTCATCAAGAAATCCATCGTAATCCTCTCTTATTTTCACTCAAGAATAGACAAAGGTTTAAGTTTGCCTGAAAGTGCCTGGTGCTCAACCTTAACTTGCTAACACACTAAGCATCATTTAGCATACTCTGCAACATCTTTTTTTATTCCTTTCCACCAAAAACGGTCTTTCAAATCCCTATACATTCTCATACTTCGTAGGTGCATAGTATAGGGAGCATTGTGCGTCTCATCGAATATCTCATCTTTCAACTCTAACATGTCTGGGATACACAATCTGTTACCTACCACCATCAATCCATCTTCTCTTTACTCTATTTTCGAAGGTTTACCATTTTTAATTTCCTCTCTGAGTCTGCTCAAATACTCATCTTGCTCCTGTAATTCCTTAATCTTTTCATTCAACACCGGCCTTACTCTAAAATTAGCCAATACATAACCAGATTCAAATTTCCTCAATGTCACCATGAGTTTGGCTAATTCCTTCAACAAAGGAGAATACATTATCTTCATATGTGCCATAGTAGATTTCCTACTCAATGCATTCCTACTCAGTGCATCCACCACTACATTAGCTTTTCCTAGGTGGTAGTCTATCATCAAATCATAAGCCTTCAGTAATTCCAACCACCTTCTCTGTCACAAATTCAACTCTTTTTGGTTCATTAAATACTTAAGACTCTTGTGGTCTGTAAATATCCTAGTAGTGACTCCATATAAATAATGTCTTCATATCTTCAATGCAAAAATTATGGCAGCTAACTCCAAATCATATGTAGGATAATTCATCTCATAGGGCTTCAATTGCTTAGAAGCATAAGCAATCACTTTATCTCCTTGCATCAACACATAGCCTAATCCCTTCCTTGACGCATCACTATACACTATATATCTATCACTACCCTAAGGCAAAGTTAAAATCGGTGCAGTTATGAGCCTATTCTACAATTCCTCAAAACTATTCTGGCATTCCTATGTCCACACAAATTTTTTATTCTTCCTTGTCAATTTGGTAAGTGGAGTTGCTATTATGGAAAAGCCCTCCACAATCCTCCTGTAATGGCCAGCTAAACCCAAGAAACTTCTCACTTCTACTACATTTTTAGGTGCTTTCCATTTCACCATAGCTTCTATTTTTCTCGGATCCACATGCACTCTTTGCTTTGAAATCATATGTCCAAGAAATGCCACTTCTTTTAGCCAAAATTCACATTTGTTAAATTTGGCATACAATTAATTTTTCCTCAGTGTTTCCAAAGCAATTCTTAAATGTTCTTCGTGTTCTTTATCACTCTTGGAATAAACCAATGTATCATCAATAAAGACAATGATAACTTGATCTAAGAAAGATTTAAAGACTCTATTCATCAAGTCCATGAAAACTGCAGGGGCATTCGTCAATCCGAAGGGCATAACTAAAAACTCAAAATGCCCATACTATGTTCTAAAAGCAGTCTTTGTCACATCAGACTCCTTTATCCTCAACTGGTAATAACCCGATCTCAAGTCTATCTTGGAGAAGAATTTTGCCCTTTACAATTGGTCAAACAAATCATCTATACGTGGGAGCGGATATCTATTCTTGATAGTGAAATCGTTGAGCTTCCAGTAATCCACACACATTCTCAACGATCCATCTTTCTTCTTTACAAAAGGACCGGAGCTCTCCAAGACGAAGAGCTCGGCCTAATATAACCTTTCTCCAATAACTTTTTCTAATTGCTGCTTAAGCTCCTTTAATTTCGCTGGATACATTTTATAAGGCAGAATTGATATTGGTGCAGTACCTGGAAGAAGCTCAATGGGAAACTTAATTTTTCTTAGTAGAGGTAGTCTTGGCAATTCCTTTGGAAAGACATCCGAGAATTCCATAACCACGGTAATTTCTTCTAATTTCCCTCCATCTACCTTCGTGTCTACCACGTAGGCTAAAAATGCTTCACACCGTTTCCTCACCATTTTCTCTGCTAACAGAGCTGGAACAACTCTAGACGGGCTTGACTTTCTGTCTCCTATAAACACCACCTTTCTACTGTCATCCAACTCAAATTCTACTATCTTCCATTTCCAATCTAAATTAGCATTATACTTCTCTAACGTGTCCATACCCAAAATCACATCCAATCCTCCTATCTTTAATGGCATTAGATCCACCACTAATCGTTCTCCTCCAATACAGATCTCACAGTCTCTATAAACTTGACTAATCACAATATACTAGCCGATTGGAATACTCACCATTAAAGGAGTATCCAATGGGCTTAGATTTATACCACACACAGTTCTACTTGATGACACAAAAGAATGGGTAGAACCCAGATCAATCAAAACAACAACATCAGCATCAAATAATTTAACCATACCAGTCAACTTCTGGAGTAGTTTCTACATCCTCCCGTGTCATTGCAAACACTCTAGCTGGTGCTTGGCCCCTGGGTCTCCCTGAAGGATTCACCCTCTTAGCTGCATCAAAACTGCCCACCTCAATTGCAATCTTGTGCCCCACAGTCTCAACTCTCTTTAAAGCTTGCATTTGACTTCTCTCCTGTCTTGCATACTGAGGGCACTCTCTAGCTATGTGCCCTTTCTCTCCATAATTGAAGCTTGCTCCAGTCAATCGGTAACATTCCCCTCCATAGAACTTCCTACAGTGATCACACTTGGGAATGGATGGCTTATCCCCCACTCCTCTTCTACTGCCTCCAACTGTCAAGGTTAGATGAGAAACAATCCTCATCTGTCTGGACCTGCTTGCATCACTGCTCCTCTCCTCAGACTACACAGGAAAGGTCCTGGCACTCCTCTCTAGCATAGGAGCAGCACCTCCCCTCTTAAAATGTTCTCTCCCCTTTCTCTTTTTATTCACGACGCTCTTTATGATTTCAATGTTTCAACCCTCAGTGTTGCTTCAATCAGTTGTTGAAAGTCATAAAAATTATATACCACCACTTTTTCTCTGATGGCCAAATGCAACCCCGATTCAAACCTACGACACTTAGCCGCCTTACTCATCATCATCTCTACTGCATACCGAGATAGTTGTGTAAACACAGATGTTTTGGCCAAGACATCAAATGGGTTTTAAAACGTGAACAGTAAGTTAGACCAACAAGTTAATTTTTCATATGACAAACAGTAGTTGGTGAGGCAAGAACAGGAGCGCAAAAGAGGAAGCACAGTGAAGAAAGAACCGAAAGGGTTTCGGTTGGGACAATTTTCATGGGGCTGAGGCATTTTCTTGGGAGAGACCTATGAAGGGCTAGACGTCCTGGGAAAATTTTCATGGGGCTGAGGCATTTTCTTGGGAGAGACCTATGAAGGTCTAGACGTCCTAACTTTAGTTCGGAGGTGATACTAAAGCCGACGACTCGAGATAAGCGTATTTCTTTATTTTTTTGTTTCTTTATCTTATTAGGAATTGATTATGTTATCTTGTGTTTATTGAATTGGATATTAAGAAAAGATGATTATGGTGAGTTCATTGAATCGCTTATTTGTAAACCCATTGCTAGAATTTTGATATAATCCATAATTTTTATATTGAAATTCATATGTAGCGACTACTTTCTTTACCTGAAGAACTCCTAGATTACTATTGCCATTAACTCTTCAATTATGTTCCAGTTTTCTGGGAAAGTAGGATATTAATGTCATTTCGTCTTTAAGCCTTATTAGGATTCATACCTTTAAGAAAATTATTAATTTTCATTATGGTAATTGGTTTGGATAGATCTTCAATCTCTATGTTGGACAATTGGTTCTGAATAATCTACTTAATGAGTTCATTTAAGGAAAAATCATCTATATGGGTTCCAACAGTGCTAGAAAAGTATGATTCAGCATTTAGTAATAGCTTTTCCTGTTATATAACCACTACATCTCCTTTGGAAATGGACACAATTCTATTTCTAGCTTTCTTTAAATCCATTCTCCTACAAAAATATGAAGTGTTTCTCTCCCCTTCAAATACTCATAACTCTCTTAACCTTTTTCTCATGATGGAGTATTCAATTTTAAGTGCTTAGATGAATTTATTTAAAGCTTGATTTATAGCAAGTTAAAGAATATGGTTAATGGGATCTGAGTGAAATGGAGATTGTACCTTAAGTAGCTCTTGCTTGGAAGATTTAACAACTTGATGAGTGATGTCAATAACTTTTATACTTAGGGATTTAAGTTCCTCTACTAGGGGATAGATCAATCAGTAGTATTTGTATTGACTTGAGCCTATTGTCTAATAGTTAATACCTTATTGTTCCCTCCTCAAACCCCTTTACCTCACAAAGGAAATTATTAAACCTAAAAGGAACTTTTCTAGCTTTATTTCCACTTATTAGCATAAGATTTATAAAGGAATGATCAGAGATTAAAGTTTCTAAAAAACTAAAAAAACAATCTGGAAATTTATGAATCCATTTTAGATTAACCATTACTCTTTTTTAATTCCTTCCACAAGAACTGACATCCTTTTTATTTCTTACTCCAAGTTAAAAAGTTACCACCTTTAGGCATATCCTCTATTTGAATGTCCATCACACATTGTTTGAAATCACTACAGTAATTCATTAAGCTATGATTACCCTTTGCCTCATCAGAATTTAGCATATACATAAATATCATAAGATTAATCAAGGATCATGAATATTGGTAACTACTTCTCTTAAATTGTTCCATAAATCCTTTCTAAAAAAAGTTTGATTATGTCCATATGCTGTAGAATCCTTAACTACAATTTTTTTCTTGCTTAAGCCTAAGCTTCATGTGAATCACTTGTGTAAGAATACAGTAATTCAACATCTCAACTTTTTACCATTATATAGAACTACTATTCTCCCATTGAATTGGAAGTCATAGTTGTTCACCATCTACCACCTGCGAGGAACTAAACCAAGAATATTAAAATTCTCCTTCTTGATTCTTGTTTCCATAATACCAAAAATAACATGCTTATTTACATAGATAAATATTTCATACTAATTTTTTCATACAAGGATTTAGAGCCCTTACATTCCATATGATGATAGAATTTTAGGGAATAGGAGAAGAAGATCCCTTTTCCATATTTGATTTCCTTCTTCTTGTGGTATAAAACTCATCTGTTTTATCATACATTATAGGTCACTCACCCACATTAATATGCAATTCTTTTCTTTTATTTTCTAGATGTCTAATTTTTCCATTATTAACATTTACTGCATGGCTTTGGAATTCATCAATGCCCTCCTCCATGCTTATTTGAGGGTCAACCAGATCACCTTTCCCTAGTCTACATTAACCTGCAATTGACTTTCTTCTTCCAACTTCTTACTTTCATCATTATTCTCTCCTTAGATTTCATTCCCACCAAATGATTCTTGAAAACCACAGTTTCAAATATTTTGCCAATTGGTTTCCATAATTTCTTAGGACTTGTCTTTAGTTTCCAAACATAAGTTATTTTCACCACATATTCTTCATATTGCATTTCATATTTAAGCCTTATTATTGGTATTTCATATGGAAACTATACAAACTCTTACATAATTAATTCTCTTAATTTCAATAGTTCCTTGATCCATACACAAAGATTTACCAACATAACTTACAAATGAAATGCGTCCTTTAGTTTTCCAATATTCAAGAGGTACACCATGCACACACATCCACACTAGTATACTTGTTGCTTTAACATCTTTTATACTATTACAAGTCTCCATTTTTGAAGCAATATTGGCTTATTCATTACAAGCCATAAGGCTTCTTTAATGACTTTTGTTGCATTATTTTTTAGAAAAACCTGAAGAAGAAAATATCCTCTTCTTTGATAAGTACTTCAGTGAGACCATACTGTTTCTAGTTAATGAAGGCATAGGTCTCTATGGTCAAATTAAAAAATTCTTTTACCAAAGAAGTAGCCTATTAATTTTTATTCCTACCAAGTTTCTCCTTCCCCGAGAACCTCCAAAGGAGATGATATAATTAGTAGATATTTAGATTTGCTTAGAGGACTGTATTAGAGTTTAAGATTTCGTTTCAACTCACCTACCACTTGAAGCAAAGATCTCGTAAATTTGGTTACATCTTCCTAAGCTTGAGGCTTTATGTTGACAAAGAATAAGTTGGTTGGCTAGTGTTTTCCCCGATGAAAGTTTTGAACCGAATGATATAAAGATCTAGCTAAAATTTTACTAGTGGAAATAGGTGGGAATTGGCCTGCTTTTGACATGATTCTAAAATTGGAAATTGGAAAGTAGATAGGTGAGTGGTGAAACAAGGTTGGGGTAGGTGGAGTTAGATAAATAGAGGAAAAAAGGGATGGAAGCAATAGGTTGAAGAGAGGGATAGAAAAAAGGAAGTCTGTATATAAATTCAGAAGATGAAAATTGAAAGCATTGAGACTAGGGTTTTACAAAGAAGTAAGAGCTTTTCTCTCTATAACTACAATTGGCAAGAAGTCTACCACTAATTGATTTGATGAAATGTGTTATGGAATGGATGAAATGTGAATTTTGAATGTTAATTTGCTCACTATGTTATAAATTGCAAGGAGTTTTGTTATGTTAAGCATAATTTGTTGTTTCTGTAGTAATTAGTTAGTGTTTATTAGTTTAATTTCATACCAATTTCATATTTTGCATAATTTAGGTTTTAATTATGTATTTAGTATAGGTTTAATCATTTAATTGCTTAAATTTAATTTTAGGTTTTTGGAATTGCATCTAGTAATTGCATAATAGTATATTTTTTGTTAATTAAATTTTAATTGTGTTATTAATTTTTCCATTAGTTTAATTTTCTATTTATTTTTTTATTTTCATTATTATTAGTTTAATTTGATTTTTAATTGTGATCTTTTTCGTGATTGCATAACATAGTAAGTGTAAAAATTAAATATGGATATATTTTGTATTTTTGTATTAATATTCATTGTTTCCTCACATTTTATTTCATTGTAGATACAATGACAAGAAGAACAAAAGCAATCTAATAAAAAAGGGAAAAGTAGGCATTGAGAAAAAGAAAAGAGGTAAAGAATCATCTAGAGATTGTTGAACATCCATCAAAGTGACACAAGATGTTGCATTTCAATGTTGGGTCCCATAAGGAGCATTTTTAGATCAGGCTAGCCTAGCAAGTTTAGGAGTTTATTAATGTTTGAGTATGGTTCCTATTCTTCGAGATTGTGGAGACTACATATTAGAAGCTTACATTAGGGTGTGATCCATATTCTTCAAGAAAAAGGGCCACTACCATTAAAACTAACCAAGCATAATACAATTTAGGATGTTCAGGGTTATGAAGAGGATGAGCTACACATACTTCTCCATGATGATAGGGCTCTACGATCAAGACTTTATGAAGATGTGCACGACCCTCTGAATGGATTTTTAGTATATAATAGATGTCTATCACTTCTGGGGAAACATCATTGAGGAGGCAAATTATAACTCGAACAAATCCAAGCCATCTACTCTACAACATCCCACACTCAAGTACATTCATGGGATCTTGAGTCATACAGTGAGTGGGCAAGACAATAGCTTTGGCGAAGTCAAGAACTTGAATTTTTTTTCTTGTGGAGTATGAGAGAGAGAATGTCTATGTAGCTAGGGTATGCCTTAGACCAGTATTTCTAGTGTTAGAGTAAGGAGAAGAAGGTAAGAATGATATGCATTAAGACCTACATGACATAATTGGTGAGGAGGATTGGAGTCTTCAACTGACTACCACCAATAAGGCTACTTAATATCATAGTTGTCCTTAAGATGGACATGATGAAAAATGTACACATGACTATGAGGAGGCATAAACTTATGAGAGATGTCTATCGACTGGTATGAGAGACATTGAGTAAGAAATTGTAGGAGTTAGACAGGGATTGTCCCATTATACTAAAGCAGCTACTGAGATAAGACTGATCACCGTCACAGATAAGAGGAGTGGAGCATCAAGAGAATTTAGATTTATCAAATAATGCAAGATCGTCCAAGACACCAACACCATCCAAACACTGGCACCATTTGAATATGACTCAGGTGAAGAAGTATATAGGGCAAATCCTAGGAGTCTAGCGTACCATCCATGTAAGCCAGTAGGAGTTAGTAAAGTGCCAGTAGGAGTTAGTAAAGTGAGTGGAAAGACTAGTGGCCTATAACAGATAGATGGAGGAGATTATGATGCAAATGGTAGGACACTTCCAGATTTTCATACCACCTCCACCATTTAGAGCACTCGTGTCTTCTTTAGCTCTACAGCCATATGATGCTCAAAGACTCGAGAATCCTCTAGTGATCGACTTACCAAAGTTTGCGATGGATAGACAATTATAGAAGCAATTTGGGATGCTCTCTTAAAGTTTTCTTTTTTTCTTTTATTATTTATATATTTTTCTTATTTTTATTTATTTTATTATTATTTTGTTTTATTTAAACTTTATTATTGCAATGTCATTTTTATTTTATTATTATGTATTTATTTATTTTTATTTTCTTTTATCCTTTTTATTTTTAATTTATTGTTATTTATTTCTTTTTATTTTCTTTCTTCCTTTTCATCCCCTTTTGTTTCTACTTTGTATGGATGATTGCATATAATATTCGATGAAATATTCACTGAATTTATAATTTGTAACTTTTATTTTTTAGGAAAGTACTAAAATATTCCTTTCTTACGTTTTGTTTCTTTCTTTACGTTTTATTTTTCTATGCTTTTATTGTGTACATTAGGGACAATGTACAATTTTAAGTTTGGAGAAGGAATTGATGAAAATTTTGAAGAAATTTTTTAAAGTTCTTTAGCTTATTATAATATTTATTGTTTATCCTTATTAACACATCTCAGTTGAGTTAAATCTATCCAAAAAAAACTTTAGGCTATTATTGATTATTGAATTAAATTAGTATACAATAGGATGAAAATTATAGTATACTTGCTTTTATAAACCATATTTTATTAATCATTGAAATAGTTAATTTGACTGAAAGTTGCAAATTATTTACACATATGAAACCTATTTGTGAGCTTTTGAGCATAAGAGAAAATATATATTATTTTATGTTCTCTTATTATATGTTGTATGTTATCAAGCATAGTTAGATTATTTAAGAGCTTGCTTTTTTTATTCATGTTAAGACAACATTTTTAAACTCAAGACATTAAAACAATGAAGTTTAGCCTATTTATTTAACTATTATCTAACCTGTTTTTATTCCTTAAGAGTAACCATTTTTAAGACTTAGCCTTTTGATTGATTATAACCACATTGATAACATTTATTCTATTTTTCTTTAAAACATTTCATTATTTTTGAATCCTAAAGAATTTGCATTTATTTGACTAATTGAAATTTGTATATTGAAGAACTAAAAAAAAAGGTAACCAATTCTGAAGTGCTTAACTTTGGGATCTTTCCAATCTCAATGCTCAAGCTTTTAAAATTTTTAATTGAGTGACCAATTTGTAAAAGCCTTAACAATTTAGTTCAAAATGTTAGCTTTTGTTGATTTGGCTAATGAATGGACATCCATGTGACATTTAGTAGACATGTAATATCATCAAAAATAACCTTTTGAACTAAATTGTTAAGGTTTTAAAAATTTAGCCACTAAATTGAAATTTTGAAAGCTTGGGTACTAAATTGAAAAAATCTTAAAAGGATAGATAATTTTGAATATGTTATTGCTTTAAAGAACAATGGCATGATATTTCTATGATTGTTGGCACGAGGTGAATGTTATTTTTTTTTCTTCTTGAATGCTTCTTTGTTATAATTTTATATTGTCTCTAAATTTTATCAAAGAAGTTCAAAAGTTGAAAATTATTTGTTGTAAGCATATTAAAAAAACAGATAGTGAGAAAATTTATTGTTTTACTAATGAAATTATTATTTGAAGGACCTATGCTATGATGAACCAAGTTTTCTGTAACCTTGTTTATGTGACTTTCCTGTAATATCATTACCCTTTTTAGTTACCCCTACCATGACTTTACATAGGCGTCATTACACCCTTCTAAAAAGACTTTTTGATTTTTGTTTCTAATTTACTTATTAATGGTGGAGATTTAATTTTATTGCAAGCTTATGGTTAAAAATCCTCTTCATAATGAGTTCAGAGTTTGTCATATTTTCTACCCTAAACACTTTGAGAGCATAAAGTGACTCCTTTATGAAGATGTGAAATTTTGTGCTTTTGATTTCAAAAAGATTATCAACGTGATTGCTATTGATATTGACTTACAAAAGTTAGTTCTAGGATAACTTGAATCTAATTGTAAATTGATTTAATTGACGTGGTATGATAATTTAGAGTATGGATGGACAGGTTGAGGTTATTAAGGGATGAATCATTTTAAGTTTGATGATTTGGATTATGATTTGCTTAAGGGAAAACAAAAGCTTAATTGTAAGGATGTTTGATATATGTTTAATAGACTAAGTTTTTATACTCATATTTAGTATATTTTGCTTGTTGTTTGAGAGGTTTTGTTTTTTTGGTAATTATTTTGTTTTTAGTGTGTTTTCAAGTCTCAATTACCCTCATAGATCAAAAGGATCATTCGAGTGAAATTTAGGCAGAAGTAGAATAATTGGAACTATTTTGGGAATACACATGAAAAAGATGTACACACTCGTGTGAGTAACATACATAACAATGTAAGAGAATGTGTAAGCCACTATAAACATGTAAAGCTTCGAAGATGTTGTTTTTGCTTGTATAAAGATACATGCCCATGTAAGTTACATACATGGTCATATCCCTTTCCTATATAACTTGCTAGAAATGTGTAAATTCACAATTGTGAAGTGTTTTTGAGATACATGGTCACTCACAATCATGTGACTGACCGTGTATATTCTAAAAATCATAATTTTTTACTATAAAAGCCAATTAAGAAGAAGAGGCGAGGAAGAAGCAGTTAGAGTCAGAGTTACAGGCAAAGTTATAGTTTGAGATATAATTTTGAACCTAGGAAGATGGAAAATGCGAAGATTAATGTTGATCAAGTTTTAATTCTATAAAACCCCCAATGTTTCACAAGCATATGGGTCGTAAGCATAGTAGTTGAGGTGTCGATCTCACGAGAAATTAGTGAATTAATTGAATCCTAACTCTTATAAGGCCAAATATTGTAATTAAAATGAAAATAAAAATGAGTAGAAAATTAAGCAATCATATATGGATTAATTGTGGATGAAATTCTAAAATTAATGCAAGGAAATCAAAATTGAGCACAACCAATTAACAATTGAAAAATCACATAAGGAAGATTACTCAATTATAAGAAAAGTAAATTTATACTATTGTCAATTTCCAACTCGATTACTTTTTAGTTAATAGGTATCGGTCCTAGAATTTTAAAGGGTTGATTATCCTCTCTCTCGAGCTAATCATTAAACCTAAATCCTAATCCCTAATTGAATCCGATATTCTAAAAATGCAATATCTCAATTAACAAACAACCCATATTCCTATTAGTTTTTAAGCACTCTAACAAACAATCGGGTCCGCAAACACGATCTCTCTTCGTATAATTACTAATTTGGTTGTTTTGTGATTTATTAGGTTACTAAATCTCATTACCCAACCTAATCATGTTACTATCTATTCATTCTCTCAATTTGTTATCAAAGGATGCAAAAACAAAAAACAATCTCAATACCTAACTCATTAACATCAAAAGAAATCAAATCACAATTGATTTAAGAACAAATCCCAAATGAAGTTTAAAACATCCTTAAATAAATATTCATCATCCTTATGGATGAAGGTGGCTGCGGCAGCTCGTCCTCTTCTTCTTCTTCCCTCCTCTTTTCTCTTCTTTTCATCCTTGACTCTTTCTTTAATTAGAGGCTCCTTGATTAGGTCATTTCTTTTTTCTTTTATAGTGTTTGTTCCTTTTAGGGTGAAAACTAGGTTTTACTCATGTCAAAAAGTCTAAAATGACCCTCCAAAAAGAGAAATGGAAGCAGCTCCCTAAGTCTGTAATGATTGTGGCTTTTGAAAATGAGGTTATGTCATAATCGTGGCCTAGCTGTCATGATCATGACTAATAAGATTAGCTTCTGTCACGATCGTAGCCATGTTTGGGTTGCTTCTATCACAATCGTGACTGGGATGTCACGATTGTCACCTTAACTCTTCCTCCAAGCTTTCTTCGTCTTCTCTCAATCTTTTTCATCTAATCTCAAACACTAACAAACACATCAAAATACTACAAATGCATAAAATTAAGTCTAATAATATGCCTTAAGCCACGGCACACTCAAAAACACAAACACATAATCACATTAACACAATTCTAAACCTAAACATGCTCAAATCATCTTATCAATGACTAAAAACATACTAAAATACTCATTAAAATATAATGTAATCTATAACTATCAATTACTGTAGAGATCCAATAGAGAACGACCTTTCATAAACGTTTCAAGGATTATGTTAAAGAAAAAGGATGCATATCTTGTAGATTCTTTTCTTTTTAATTATTCTTCTTAACTTTTGATGTTTGTTTTGTTTTCTAATAACTAAGTTTGTTTTGTACTGAACCTTAAATTGGGATGGATATCGTTATTTCATTTATTATTTAATGTAATTTGATTGATTGATTGATTCATTGGGATTCAATTATGCATTTTTATTCTTGAATTAGCATGTTCGAGATATTAGTATAATATTTGATTTCATATGATTGAGATTGAAGGATCCTTTTGTAAGAATAGATCTACCATAATTAGAAGAAGTTAAATGCAAATTTAGAGATAGATCGATATAAATCTTCAGGATTAGGATCAAACCTAATAGCGAAATTCATGAATTGAATAATGTAATCTTAAGGGTTTGAACTAGAAAGATGGTTTAGTTAATCAACTAAGGATTAATTGTTAATAATCCTTAAAAAATATGAATATAAGATTGAAATTTCTACAATTCAGTGGTTAATAATTGAATTGTAGGATAAAGAGTTAATATTTATGAAATCTTAAAGGGTTTCATTACTCAGGTGCTAGTTATTCGATATTAATTAATTTTAGTATTCCCTATATGTTAATTTTAGTTTAGTTTAGTCTTAATTACATCATCCTCCTATTTGTAGATTAGATAATAGAAGAATGATTACTGCTACTTCGTGTAGTTCTCGTGGGATCGGTATTCATATTCACTAACCCTGTATTTGTTGGAATTATGCCTATGACCCAATCGTTATGTAATAGATTGAATACTTTAGTTTTGTGATTATTAAATTTGTTTAATAACATGGCAAATATTTTTATCATATTATGTTTATTGTTTTTATTTTAATATGATAAGTCCTTGATTAAATTTATACACTTGCCATCATAATGGAGATTATGATAATGAGAGTCAAGTCTTTA
>JAOQMP010000001.1:24071236-24092212 GCA_027563575.1 Erythroxylum pedicellare
AAAAATAATCTCCGCTCTTCGAATAGTCGACTGGAAATGTTTGTAGTCGACTGGAACTTCTCCAACGGATCAATTTGAAGATAATCTACGATCTTTCAATATCTCTATCCATAATCTTCACCAAGATCATCATTAATACGTTGTCTAACATCTCTTGATCATAGGAGAATATTACTGACTTGATTTCTTGATATTTTATCTCTTTGACACTTGCATCTTTGGAAATTATCACTTGAGATTGCATTGATCCTTTAATTAAAAACCTGAAATAATTTCTTAACCATTTCTATATATTTTCTAATTATCAAAACATAAAGGGATTTTTATTTGTCAACCACCATTGGTCCAACAGTATTAGCATTATTACTATTATGTAGTCAGTACAAGATAGTGTAAGCCTTAGTCCAGGCTGTTTGTAGTAGGCCAACATGGAAGCAGTGACAGGAGGTAACAAACTCTTTGATTCTCGCTAACTACCTCTACCATATAAATATGTAAACGCTGGCATGAAGGAATATACGAAAAAGTTGTCTGATGATGCCTTATCTTGGCATCAAGACCATATTAGGGGAGTGGGTTTTGGGTTTTGGGAGGAGTATGAAGAGACAATTAGGTATAGGTTTAGGGGAGCCAAACACCCTTTAGAACAGATGAAAGATCTGTAGCAAACTAAGATTTGGAATCTTACATAAGACAATTTGATACGTTGTGGAATAGATCTGGAATGGATGAACAACAAGCTCTGGTGTTCTTTGTAGGTAGGCTGAGGCAATCTTACATCATTTAGTTTGATACGTTGTGGAATAGATATAGAATGGATGAAAAACAAGCTCTCGTGTTCTTTGTAGGTAGGCTGAGGTATGAAGTCAAAAAGCTTGTGAAGATGTTTAGGCTAAAAATATAAGGGATGCTTATGATTTGGCTAGGCTTCAAAATGAGCCAGACCTTTCTACTGCAACCCGCAATGCACCACCAAAAATAGCCACCCAAACTTATATTAAACCCACCACCTTCTCCAAACCCAATCCAACTAAGTATTCAACTACCAATAACTAGAAACCTAATGTAACCACCACCAACCCAGTTCCACTGCCAAAAAAAAATGTCAACAGACCCATATACCAAAAACCTAACAATTTACAATACACAACCAGAAATGTTAGGACTAGGGACTTTGATGCAAGGAGAGCTCAAGGGTTATGTTTTTGGTGCCCTGAGAAATATTCACCAGGATATAAGTGCAGCCATACTCAAGTGTTTTCAATTTGTATTGACGAGGATGAAGTTAAAGAGATGGGAGAGGAAGAAAAGGTCAGTACTGAGAAGTTACAGGAGGATGTCAACCCACACATCTCAGTAAGTGCACTTGAGGGGTCGATGGGGTTTCGCATAATGAGAGTGACTGTGGTAGTGAACAAGAAGATGGTACAAGTGTTGATAGTTTCTGGTAGTACACACAATTTCATCAGTGAAGGTATTATTGAGAATTTGGGGTTTGAATTAACTACCATTAAACCTTTGACAGTGGAAGTAGCTAATGGGGGTGTCATAGAGTGTAAAGCTATCTATAAAGGGTTGAAGTGGTCATTACAAAGGGCTAAATTCAATGTTGACATGTTGGTGCTTACATTGCCTAGTTGTGACATAGTGCTAGGGGTTTAATGATTATCAACTTTAGGCAATATATTATCTAATTATGCTAAACTCTAGATGTCCTTTTATTGGGAGGGGCAGCTGGTAACCATAACTGGTAAACCAAGAAAAACTCTCAAACAAATTGTGAGTGAGCATATTATTAAACTATTGGACAAGCCTAATCAAGTGGCTTCAATGCAACTGTGTAGTCTGAAGGTGCAAGGAACAGAGAAGATAGAGTTACTTATAGTGGTTACTGATGATGGTGTTCCTCCAACAATTGCAACCTTGCTGGATGAGTTTCAGGAATTGTTTAATGAGCCTAGGAGACTGCCTCCTGATAGGTCACACAACCATCAGATTCCTTTGAAAGATGATGCTCACCCTGTGAACAAAAGGCCATACAGATATTCAGGATTACAAAAAGATGTAGTAGAAAAATTAGTTGATGAAATGTTATTTAATGGCATGATGTAGCCTAGTTTAACTCTTTTGGAAGCCCAGTGATTTTAGTGAAAAAGAAGGATGGTTCTTGGAGATTATGTGTGGATTATAGAGCCTTAAATGAATTAACTGTCAAAAATAAATTATGCATCCCTCTCATTGATGAGCTACTACAAGAACTATATGGAGCTGCTGTATTTTCGAAGATTGATTTAAGGGTTGGTTATCACCATATTGAAATGCATGCACCAGACATGTATAAGACAACATTTAGGACTCACAATGGACATTATGAGTTCCTTGTGATGCCCTTTGGGATTACCAATGCCCCTACCACGTTTCAAGGGCTAACGAATGAAGTGTTCAGACCCTACTTAAGAAAGTATGTTTTGGTATTCTTTGATGATATTTTGGTATTTTGGTCTATAGGAAGGGTTTTAAGGAGTATGTGCAACATTTGAGAATTGTGTTTGAGGTCTTGAAACGACAACAGTTGTATACTAAGAGAAGTAAGTGAAGTTTTGGGGGTAGTAATGTTGAATATTTGGGGCATTATATTTCAACAAAGAGTATTTCCACTACAAAAAAGATTCAGGCAGTGAAGGACTGGCCAGCGCCTTCCAATGTGAAGCAGTTAAGGGGATTTTTGGGTTTAGCAGGTTACTATAGAAGGTTTGTGAAGAATTATGACAGTATTAGTAGGCCACTGACTAACTTGCTTAAGAAGAATGGGTTTGGGTGGAATTATGAGGTAGATAAGGCCTTCCAAAAACTTAAGGAGGCCTTAACCACCTCTCTTGTCCTAGCACCCCCAGACTTATCAACAGATGTGATTGAGACAGATGCTTCTAGTTCTGGAATTGGAGCAGTGTTAATGCAAGGTGGTCACGCTATAGCTTCTATGAGTAAGGCTCTAGGTCCTAAACATCAATACTTATCCATTTATGAAAAGGAGATGCTAGCAGTTATACAAGCAGTGGGTAAGTGGAGGCACTACTTAGAAGGAAGGCATTTCAAGATTAGAGCTGATCATAGTAGTCTCAAATACCTATTGGATTATAAGCTTTCCACTGATAGCCAACATATGTGGTTGGCTAAGTAATTGGGGCTGGATTATGAGATCATTTACAGGAAGGGAAAGGAGAATGCTAATGCTAATGCCCTTTTTAAAGTTTCTGGTTCTGAACTATTGTCTACAACAATTTCTACTGCTTGAATTGACTTTGTGGAACAAATTAAGGCTTCTTGGGACAAGGATATGCAGGTACCCCTTGTCTCATCCTTTGTTTCAGTGGAAGGATGGACTCCTAACTAGAAAGGGTAAGTTAGTAGTGGGATCTGGTAAAAAGCTGCAAGACCAGATTATGAAGGTGTATTATGGTTCAACCATGGGTGGACATTCAGGTATGCAAGCTGCTACTAAGAAGTTGAAATTAGTATTCTACTGGAAGGGCCAGCAGAAAATGATTAGACAATTTATCAGGGGTTGTGAGGTATGCCAAAGAAACAAACCTAAAAATATTGCTGAAGCTGGGTTTTTACAACCTATCGCTATTCCTGAGTCAGTATTCACTGATATTACCATAGACTTTGTAGAAGGACTTCCTAAATCTGGGGGGAAAAGATGTTATACTAGTAGTGGCAGATAGATTGAGCAAATATGCTCATTTCTTGGCCCTTTCCCATCCCTATTCAGCAAAGGAGGTAGCCCAGGTGTTCCTAGACCATGTCTTAAATCTATATGGCATTCCAGCTACTATAACCAGTGACAGAGATCCCACCTTCCAAATTAATTTCTGGAAGGAGTTATTTGCTTTATAAGGAGTGGAACTATATTTCTCTAGTGCCTATCACCCACAATCTGATGGCCAGACTGAAGTGGTTAATCATTTCTTAGAGATGTATCTCTGATTTATGACTGGGGAAGCTCCTAAAAATTGGATCAAATGGTTGCCACTAACAGAATGGTGGTAAAATATCACTTATCACACTTCCACTAAGGTCACTCCATTTAGAGTCCTATATGGGTACCCTCCTCCTCTTCGCATTTTGTATATTCCTAAAGATGCTAGTGTAAATGCAGTAGGTGAAATGATGACTGTTAGAGAAACTAAGTTGGAAGAGTTAAAACAAAACTTAGCACTACCTCAGAATCGTATGAAGCAAGTTGCAAATAAGAATAGGACTGATCGAGTATTTGAAGTTAGGGAGTGGATGCTACTCAAATTAAAGCCATACAAGCAAAAATTGGTGATTACCAAGACCACTCAGAAGCTAGCATCCAAGTACTTTGGGCCTTATCAAATAAAGGAGAAGATTGGAAAGGTGGCTTACCGATTGAATCTGCCAGCAGGCGTGTCTATCCACCCCGTGTTCCACATCTCCAAGTTCAAAAGGTTTGTGGGTGACCCCGTGCCAGCTGCTGAGTTTCCTCTGTGCACACCAGAGCTCCCTTAGACTCCAAAGTGCATTCTTGGAAGGAGGATGAATCACAAGCATAACAGGGCATTGGTACAAATTTTGGTTCAGTGGGAAGGTGGTTCGGTAAATGACGTGACTTAGGAGTGGCTGGAAGACATGAAGATCAGGTACCCAACCTTCATCCTTGAGGATAAGGACGCACTTTAAAGGGAGGGTATTGATATGAGAAATTGGTAGAAATTGGAATTAGGGATTTGACGGAATGAAATTAGGGAAAGTTCTTTAAGGGTAGTAGTGAACTCCTTTTTTATTTGTAAATGAAGGTTGGGTCATTAGTGGAATAAAGGTGGGTTGGTTAGTTTGATGGGCTTGTAGTCCAGTATTAGTATTATTACTATTATGCAGTCAGTATAAGACAGTGTAAGCCTTGGTCTAGGTTGTTTGTAGTAGGCCAGCGTGGAAGCAATGATAGGAGGTAATAAACTCCTTGATTCTCGCTAACTGCCTCTTCCATATAAATATGTAAACGCTAGCATGAAGAAATATATAGAAAAGTTGTTATACAAATATGATGTGTTGTGTGTGATGTGTAATTGTTCTTCCTTACAAAAATACTCATTAAACACCAGCGATCTACACGACTTTCCATCCAAATTAGAACTTATAATCTTTGCTTACACCAAATAATTCCAATTTTGGTTTTATGACTACATGTTACTAAAGAGCCTTACACCTTGCCAGAACATGATACCTTTATGTTCTCAAAGTTGCAAAATTATGTTGTCTACCCAAAATCGAAAAGGTCTCACAAGACCCTTTTTCAGCGAGGGTTTTCACGGCCAACCGATAAAGGAGGCTAACCACTCCTTATGTGGGAGACAACACCACCTTTGCCTTATAACCCAATTCCCAATCCAACTCGTCTGTCAACTTGAGTCTCAAGAGGACAAGCTTCTTGGTCGTTAATCCCATCAATCTTTCAAGGCATCAAAAGTTTTAAATCCAAGACTTCAAACTTTTTCATAAATCAAATTCTCTTAATCAAGTGGTACTTTGTGAGCTTTAAACATTCAATTCTTCATTCGTTACTTAAGATAATTAGACATAAAGGAGGTCATTCGTAGTTCATGATTTTGTTATAAACCGTTTTTGTTTAACAAATTTGATTTGTATGAATGAAAATTTTCAACAGAAAAAAAAAAAGGGGTCATACCTTAGGGTTCAAACAAAGCCATATATAGCTGAAGCATATGCTTGTATACCTTGATTAACTGGTTCGGACAGTCAGTTAGTCGTAACTTAATCTAATGCCTCTGATACCCAAAGTAAAATTGAGTAATACAGCTAGAATTTTAGGAGATAGCAAATGAATACAAATGCAAGAAGTCCATCGAGTGCTTAGGCTTCGCAATGAGCTCATGTTGAAGGCCCGTTTCATTTTCATCATTGGCAAAGATGTGTGGCTTGCAGAAATGTATGACTGGGATGAATGAACTGAAAGATGGAATCTACCCAGAACCAAAAACCCAGTTGCATAAATGTAACTCTGGCCCAGACATTTCTAGAAGGGGAAATATGCCGCCATGGATGACAAGTCGTGTTGCAATAACAAAGTTTCTTATCCCAATTTGTAATAGCACAGAAAAGCTGTCACTAGTATTCACCACAGGCCATCGATTTCCAGTAACTTCGCCATCAGTTGATGGATGATTTTGTCATTGCTCCATATATTCCACGTTTTCAAAAGAAACTGGATCATCTACCTCAGTTACACGACTGAAATTGTCATCCCCGGTAACTGACAAAACTTTCTCCATCACTGAAATGTCAGTTGGGTGACTTCTCACAAACTTAAATTGTTTATCCCCTTCATCCAATGGCCCTTCTTTCCGCTTCCTTGTAAGATTAGTTGCACCTGCTTTGAACGGTTCAGGAGCATCCAAGAACATAACATTCATGGAATCAACCATCTTTAAATGATAATTGATGCCCTGTTTCCATTTTCCCACATTACCATTGTAATACAAATTATTTTCAGGCAAATTCTGGGCTTCTGAAAAAATTGCCGAGAGCTCCTCATCTGCTCTCGATCTACAAATGATGGCTTTTGCATAGATCTTTAAGATTTTGCAGTCAAACACTCTTACACCTCGTTCTTCAACATTTAGCAACCACTCTGGAATTGGGCAGTTCAAGAATTAGAAATGATACAACATAGACACAGATAAAAACAAGAATATGAAAAAGATTTGCACAAGTGGTTCCTCACTAAGTAGCTTCTATCCAAATTTGTCCAATTAGCAACACAGTAGGGCACATTTCAGTTTAGAAGACGTCATGGCGTTTCCAAGAGGAAAAGCTGGTCAAGTAATTTAATGCTCCCCATTAGCAATTATATGATGATAGAAGCCTTTCCATATCATAGCATACTTTCTGAGAATCATAACCACACAATACAGTGGCAGAGATGCTAACCCCTGATGAATTGAAGAATAAACCAAGAGCATAAAGATAATCGGGAACTCACTGATAAGAGCTACAGGAGTGGACACATTTGGAAGGCTTCTCTGGGCTTGTAGACCAGGCTGATCCATAACCCACTTTATCAACTGATAGCGCACACAAGATCCAAAAAATGCTTGTCCATATGATGTGACCTTGTTCCACTCACCAGTTTCCCTATCACAAATCAGAACGGTGAGACGAATTAAATAGAGTGGCCCCAGCAAATTAACTCTTGCATCACAACTATGCTATTCATTCTCTAATACCTGACAAACTGAATTGCATTATCAGCAATTAACAGCCACATGACAGCAAGACTTTTCAAGTGTTCTTCAGGTATCTGTATTCCCTTTTGAGGGAAAAAGAATGAATAGTCCATCATTATCACAGCCTCCATCAGAATTTCTTGTAAGGAAGCTGCATCATCAGATATCTGAAAAAGGATAAAGTTTAACTTTAGGGACATGTACTAATAAAGATTAATTGAAAATGACTACATAAATTGGTCAAGAAAACTAGGAAAACAACAAACCATGAACAGCAGTCATGCAGTTGAACCTTGCAAACTGCGTGATCTACAAGATCCTTACATGCAGTTGATACGAAATTTCAGCACACCAGCTTATTCAACTACATGAAATGCTGGTAATATTTTGAACAATTAAAGATTCAGCATAGCAGAACTTAGCCTCACTCCTTGGCTTTATGTCAAAATAACACACAATATATAGTCCCCTAGTTTTAGGTCAGTGTCATATGTTGTAGGTTTCGTAAATTGTCCAATGTATAGCAACTCCAGACAGGCACAGATCAATCAAATCATATCAAGGACAATTTGCTCTACAATTACATCTTCTCTGTAATAACTTAATTATAGCCTCGTAAATCAAATTCTTCACACTCTGTTCTAACTAGATAAACCTATAAAACTTCTTCAATGCATAAAATCTCCCATTAAAAGCTCCCTTAAATGATCTTTTCTTTCTGATATTAAATCATCTCATAAAAATGGTGTAATCCATCTAGGATATTTAAGATGGTGGGAAAACCTTCAACTGTCGTTTAAAGCTCAAGTTTGACTATAAAAGACTAGTAAACAAGCAGAAGTTAGAATACTGACAATTAACGAGACAACAGGCAAAACTGGTTCCAACAACATCCTGAGAAGTGTATCTGCAATGTAAACGGAATAGCATTTCTTAACAAGAAGAAAATTATACAGACTAGGTTACTTAAACAACTAAATGGCTCAACTATTTGGAGATGAAACACTATCAATAGAAGAAAGCAAACATCAAAGAATGAGAATGCATGGCAAGTATCCACTCATCACTGAATCGACATTAGATTCATCCAGTCACAGACCAAACAGCTCAAATTTGAAGCATTTAACTCTTCTTTAAAGCCACGAGACCTGCTCCCTTTAAACATCAAATTTGTCCAGTTAACCTACACTCATGAGAATTCCTTTTATAGCATGGAGATTTTTTTTTTCTTAAGGAATAATCTTCAGACCCGTTAACAAAAAAAAAATGACAAGTTCTGCAACTCTAAAGGAATTTAAAGCTGCAATGGAAGAAAACAACTATCACCGAAAAAGTAGTAACTCCGAAAAGCAGCCATCATCTGAACTGCACTGGTATTCAATTCCCTCTTCAACTCTGCTCTTGAAATTCCACAGCCAAACTTCAGGCACAACCTCAACAAAAAAGCCTCAACCATCACAACACCAGCCAAGTCTCCAACCCCAAATCTCTCTCTACTAACCATCTGTTTTCTAATTCCATCACTAATAACTGGACAAAACACCCTCAAGTCCTCTCCAAATTTACCGTTATCCCCAATTTTCTCCACCACCCAAACCCTTACCATATCAGCGAAACACGAACCCAAAACCTCGAACTCCTCGCTCGTATGACAACAAGTGCCACAACAAATGCTTATGTAACCAATAACACCTTCTAGAACACCTTCAATCTCTTCCCTCAAGTCCCTTCTAACAAAGACCAACCCATAAATCTCACAAATGACGGGAGCCAGTAGAGCTATCTTTTTTTCCGTACTACACGAAGAACAGCAAGAAACCAGTAGTTGAAACAAGTCCTTAACGAGAGAGAGTTGGTTTGAATTGTGTAGAGTGGTCAATTTGGTGGAGAATGAAGTCAAAGAAGCGTAAAACCATACGATTTCAAGAGGAGGATCGGGCAAAATGTGAAGCAAGCGAGAGAAAATGGAGGTGAAATTTGAAAAATCGGAGGCGCCTTTCCGGTAGTCGGTCAGAAAACGGTCGACGGATTCTTTGAGCATGAATTGGAAGGCGTCCAGATCGGAGGCAAAAGTGGGTCGGTTCATGGTTTTGAACTCAATCCAAAGTAGCCGTGGGACGTGAAATTGAAAGATTCCAACTGAAAATGGGTGCCTTAGATTGTGATGGTGCTTGGAGAGTAATAAACCCTAGTCATGCGGATTGGTCTCTTCTGATGTCCACGACTGGAAGGATGTTTGGGGTCTCATGGTAACGGAACCAGTTTTGAATTTTAGGAAAATTGTTATATTAATCTTTTTACTTTATTATGAAATATAATTCAATTTTCTTAATTATATTTATATTTTAAGTAAATTCTTAATCTTAATTAAACTAAATTTTGTCATCTTAGATCGAGTTTTTAAATTTAATGATAAATTACATTAATAAGATGAAACATAAAATTTCTCAAGGAAACATTTTTTTTTTTAAATGGAGGAATCTGTAGTTGTTATTTTTTGGATGTGCACTGGGTAAATCTATGGATTGATACAATAGCTTGCAAATCAGGTCAATTGGATACTCCGTACTAGACAAGCCTTGTACGATAAGCTCGATCGAGATAGCATAAGTAGGGAGATTCGAACATCACCAAAAACATGTCCCAATGCAAACATAACTTTGACTGCACGTGATGTGTAAATTATATGCAAGCAAGTGCTCAATTGCTTTAAATTGTTGCATGGATGAGCTTTTGCACCTTTTCAGAGTCCACTGAAATATGAGTTTGGATCTTTTGTTTCGAACAAACCTACAGCCCTGTCTAATAAAAAAACATTACCATCCAACGTGATGTTAGGAAGAATTCATTACAAAGAAGCTATTCACCCTTCTTTACATGGGATGACGACGTTTTTTGGCTGGACAAGGCTAAATAGGATTGGACGAGATAAAAGATTTGAACTCATATTTCAGTGGGCTTTGAGTAGGTGCAAAAGCTCATCCATATGACAATTTAGAGCACAAGAGAGCACTTGTTTGCATATCGAGGAGGCGATTAGTTTAGTTCTTTAGTCTAAGGCTTTTTCACCTTCTTTTAAAAAAACTGGGCATAAAGTAGACGATAAATCAACTTGGATATCACCGGATAACAATGAGGAATCTTAAGAGTTGAATGTTAAGAAGAGGTAAAAAGAACGATAATGGAGAATGTATATTATAAGGAGTAAAGGACTCTTGTAGATTTCAATGAATCCCAACTTAGTTGAGAAAATCATCATCCTTATATGAACCTATACACTTTGAGGTAGTAGAACCACCCAGATTTTTATTGGTCCAACAATGTAAGTTCTCACACGGGACTTCAAGACCTATTTGAATTTCAGTAAGATGAGTCTAGTTCATGGGATTCCAAATTAGACAAAATCATGGATGAACCATAAGAGATTGGAAGAGCAATTTGATCAAGTAATGGAAAATTATACCACTTCTATTTATAACATGGAGATTCAAGTAAGACAGATTTCCTGTGAATTTTGTAAGAGAAGTGTGGAAGACTCTCTGAGCAATATGAAACTATACCAATGAGAGCAATATAAGGCTATTACGCTTAGAAATGAGGAAGAACAAAAGGAACCAATGAAAGACCATGCTGAACCCTACCTTATAGAAGACCAAGAAATGAAGAAAAGGGTGAAAATGCCCCATATTATCCCCCAGATCTTGGTATTCCATGCTTGAAGATCGAAAAAACTTGGATAGGTGTCCATGAAGAGAACCTCATCATTGAAATTAGTAATGATCAAATAACATTCAACATGAATGATGTATTAATGAATCTGGAGGAGGGCGACACATTCAGAAAAAATGATGTGTTCGAATCTTTTAAGGAAGACGAGGATGAAGAACAGTTGACAACAGAGATCAAGTTTGAAGAAGCTATGGAATTCTCTATTCAAGAAGCTAAAGAAGAATAAGAGATAAGGGCGAATGAGGAAGAACCAAGAAGAGAATAACTTACCCTCTTACCTGGAAAATTGTTGGATTCTATGGAAGATTCAGGAAGTTTTGTTATTCCCTGTTTTGTTAATAGTTGGCTCAGAAAAGGACATTACTAAGTTTAATTGGTTTTCATAATGTTATCAATATTTTCCTTCTGATTATTTTGCAATTTGTAGCTTACTTACATGCTACAAAACTGATGTTAAGCAAAAAAGTTGGAAACAAGCAGCTCATAATTGATCTCGGCTGAGTTTCCAAAGATAGAGCGTCGAGCTATAGACGTTAAAAGCAATGCTACATAGGAGGCAACCCATAGATTGTTAATTTCATATTATTTGATGTTTAGATAGTTTGAATATCGTATTTAGGTTATTCCGTTTCCAAATAAGGTCAGGAAGGCATAGAATTTCGACATAAGTTAGATGATCGAGGAAGTATGCAAAAAAGAGAGGTGAAAGAGCTATAAAAGAGTTAAAAGTGATCTCGGGAATGTGTAGAAGGACAAAAGAAGAAAAAATTGGAAAATTGTTGGATTATCGAGTCCTGTGGTAGAGTAAAGCGGTCTACACAATTTTTAGCTAAAATGTTTACCAATTTATCCTTCCTTCACCTATATATTTGTGTTATACTTCATTTTTTTCACTCACTTTCGTTTTAAATTTATTTCTCTAAGTTTAGAACCTCTAAACACTCTCACTTTAACTTCCAAATTTCATTTTATTCCACCTTTAACCTATTTGCAATCTAGTTGTGCATTAAGCAGTCAGCGAAGCACAACCAATTATCGGGACAAAATCAAATCTCGAGCTAAGGGCGAAGGAACAAGGTGACAGACTTTGGAGTACCCTTCTTAATCTACATAGAGGATGAAGGTATTCGTTTCCAATCCCTTAATGTTAAACAAATAGTAGCTCTGAAATAATTTGATTTTGATACGCTTGATAGGCTAGAATTGTGAGATAGAGAATCTAACAGAAAGAATTCAGTTGACGAAGCTTATACACTTCTAATATCCTGTCTACCAGGATCTCACTCTCGAATTTTTCACTTCCCTTTATTTCGAACTTAGTAACCTTAAGGAATGTGGTTTAGGTTGCAGGGACGAGCTTATGAACTAAACATTGAAATCATGTGTGATATTTTTCAGGTTCCCTGATTCTTCCATTATCGATTAACTTGATGATTTTTGTGCTTCCGACAATTGGAATGAGCTCACTAGGTTAGAATGATTCGACACTAAGAATGCCCAAAACAACATTATACGAACCCATGAGCACTTGTTATTGCATAAATTCATATATCAAATGGTTTTTGACAAATTAGAAACTAACAAATGCTCAACAAAAGAACTTTTTTTGTTATGGTACATGGATCACAGCATCCCAGTTTTCACCTCGACGTATATGTTGAATGCTATTGTTTTGACTCTGTGTAAGAAGAGCAACAATTTGGGTATAGGGTATTTGGTTTCGGCCATTTCTGAGTACTATGGCGTGGATGGTAGTGGCTTAACCGTCCACCTCCCTGATTTTCTAAATCACCATCATTTATGGCATGTTGAAATCCTAAAGTCCCATAACATGGAACTCTGGGACATCAGCCAAAAGACTCATTTAAAGATCAGAGCTAGTCAGGTGAGTTCTAGCACAACACCACCTCAGCAGGTTGAAGAGGACTCGACTTGCAAGGAGTCTGAAGAGGAAGAAGACATAGAAGAACCTGGTTGGAAGAAAGTGCTCGATATAATCTCTACTAACACCAAGGTAATTCCAAATACATTAGCAGAGAACTCTAGAAGGATGAAGGAGAAAGCCTGAACACAACAACGTCAGAGCTGAGATATACGTCATATTCAGAGTCAAGATATACGTCAAAGGCCAACTCTGGTGCTTCTGTCACTATTGTAGCCTATTATACCACGATCGTGGGTCATTGTTTTAGCCTGAATGTCTTTGAAACTTCTTTTTGCTTCAATATTGACCCTGAAACACTAACAAACACATTAAGATACCTCAAAACATAACATTTAAGCTTAAAATCTTGTACTAACCCATAAAATACTTAAAACACAAATAATTAACAAACTAACGCAATTCTAAACTAAACGCATACTAGATGATTGAATTAATGACTAAACATATATTAAACTATGCCCTAAAATATGATGGAATTTACATTTATCAATAGGGTTGGACGAGACAGAGGATCCACTCCCCTGAAATATACACCTATTTCTTTTAAGCCAAAAATGATGTACTGTGTTATTGGATGCTATTTTCAAAATGATCTATTCGCTATCATTTTTCTTTTGGAATTTGTTGCACTATACAATTAGATCATTCCATTTAAGGTCATGAATGTTTGTAGAGCACATTCCTTTGATTATGTACCATACTAAAGAGGAATATCCACACTCAACTAATATGTATTCACGTGTTTCATTCGTCAAGTTATCGAGAACATAAGAGTTAGGCAGGCTCAGAAATCTTTTAAGTTTATCAAGTGTGTTTAATCTATCTTTAAATGCAAGTGATATAGTGAAAAAGATTATTGGGTAAGCTTGATAGAGCCATATCAAGAAATGCCAAGAAGTTCTAGAAGATTCATTTGAGAATATGCCATTGCTTTGCCTTTTTTATTTGACCTAAGTCTTTAATCTCTGATTGAGCTACATGTTCAATGAACTATTAGCAATAAGTAACGAGTTCTTATGTGCAAGTATATCTTCATACATAGAAGCATTTCTATCAATAACATTTTTGAGATGATTTAGTTCAACAACCTCTAAATATGGTTCAATAGGTGACCAGTTATTAGGCAATAATAAAATTGAGAGTTCATTGCTAATTTGGATAAAGAGCTCCAATCAATGTAACTATTTTAACTTAAATATGTGAGTCATTATTCACAAGTGTTATATTTCATTTTATGTTTTTTATAGTATGCATGGACCCACTTCAACCTAACGCTATGTTTGGTTGGACATAAAGTTTTTAATAGAATGAAATGGAATGGAATGTAAATGGATGTAATATTAGAAAACTGTTGTTTGGGAGGGATGGAAAGGTTCATAATGTAATATAGTGAAAATTTTTTTGGAAGAATGGTTCATAATGTAATATAGTGGAATGATGTTTATCATTTTACATTCCATCCTAAATCTCTTAAATCGGAGGTAACTTATTTTTACTATTTAGGATGAAATCAGATGTAATGTGAAACCCTCCCCTTTTATCCAATTCCATTCCATTCCATTATAAACCCTCCTCCTAAATGTTGGAATAATATTACATTCCATTCCATTCGATTAATAACCACCCAACCAAACATAGCTTAAGAGTTTTTCCCAATGAGAATTCTCTATAACCTTTTGAACATTTACACATGATTAGTAGTTTTAATAGGTTGAATACCAAGAGCTCCATTGTGTTTAGGTAGACAAATCTCTCCCTAGCTTACTTTATTTTGGGTTTAGATGTTTATATCGATAAACCTTATGAAGTTTTTAACAAGTCTTTTTATTATCTTGATGATATTTTTAAGACATCACTCGTGTGATGACCAGTATACATGCAAATCTTTTAAAATTGATTGGATAATATTCTTTCTACTATTTAAAGGCTTCATTACTTCAACTATTGATTCTTATATTGATCTTTTCAATGAGAGGCTTAATGTCAATAAAGGATGGGTCTATTAGGGTTGATTGGAGTTGAGCAAGTTTAACACTAGTGATATACGTTAGACATTGTGCCATCTTATCAGCACTATGGGAAAAAATAATTCACTCTTTTTCTTATTTATGGAAAGTCTAGAGAGTAGTTTAAAGGTATTGAGGGCTGTCATGAGAGCACTAGTAAAATTTGGATCATCTTTTAAGAACAAAATTAACTCATTTGTAAAAGATAAGTTGCTAATGCGTAGGTTTTTTGCATCTTTAATGAAATTTAAAGTGCTTTTCCTAATTTAAAGAGTTTCTGATCAGCCTGATGATAACTTCTATGGGTAAGGTAAAGATTTAGAGCTTATGATGAGCTTGAGGGCTCACCATTGATTAAAATCCTATAAGAGATTGTAGTGATACATTGATTGATTCAGGCTACAAAAAGTATAGGAAACCTAAATGCTTCTATAGTGTTTTAAATATGTCTACAATCAAATTAATCAAATGCCTTTTTGGAAGTCCACTTTAATAGCATAATTTTTTCTCATGTGCTTCATATTATAGCTTTTGATAAGCTCTTGCACTAATATAATATTGTCACTTATTAACATGGCTTTGATGAATGCACTTTAAGAATTATTAGCAAGCTTAAGGAGCACCATCTTTAATATTACAACTAAAGTCTTAGCATAACCTTATAGATTATATTATAAAAAGAATTTGTTTAAAGTCAAGAATAGAATTTGGGAAATATACCTTAAAATCTGGACTAATGAATGTTTTATTCAATTGGTTCAATATTCTTCCCTTATTAAAGAACTTCACGATTGCTTCAATCCTTAATGGTCTTGTTTAAATCCATTTTATGAAAAGAGAACACATTTAATCTATCAAAATATGGCTTCTTTGATCTCACAAGTTGTGACATGGCTTACGAGGAGTATTATATCTTAATGGGAAATTCATGCTTAATAATTATTTTTAGCATTTAAACAGATGAGATTACTTCTATTGATTTACTAATTGAATTAGAAAAATGGCATTAAGCTTCCTTATGTAGCTCCTCTTTTTTAGTAAGTAGAGTCCCACTACCACTTCTTATGGCATAGATCTTATTAGTATTTTTACCAATAAACAAAGATTTATAGAAGAATTTGTTTTTTTTATCACTATCCTTTATCCATGATATCATAGATCTTTACTTAATGATATAATAGTTTCTTTCAACTGCCTGATTATAATGATAGGAGACCTTATTCTAATTTCAAATAAAGGTAGCATCATAGGGATTATTATAGGGATGCTCTAGATCTTTTTAAGATCTTTCTTCACTTCTTTCACTACCTTTGACTGTTGGAACATTTCATCTTATTAAGCAACTTTAACTTTTTTTTGACATATTGCAATTTCCTTACGCATTTGAACATTTTGGTTCCTTAGTCTTCCATATTGATTCTCCTTTCCATTGCAAATTCAAAGCCTTCTATATTGATTAAATGATTATTGAATCCAACTGGGAATAGTTTACTTTGATGGTTGAATGTGTTTTGGAGGAGAATAAGGGTGTGATTTGAGAGTAACTGGTTTTTAGAAACAAACCTTACTAATTGGAAACTTAGATAATCACTAGCCATTCACCAAATCCCTGTCTAACCTCTTTCTTAGAGGACTTGTCCCCTTATGATTTTTTCTAAGTGAATAAATGGCCCTGAATGCTTAGATCAGTAACTTATAGCTGGTTTATGCAAGTGTTAAGTTTATTAATGTACATTTTTATCCTTAGGCTCCCTTAAACTTTAGAAACCACTTTACAATTCTTTTTAACAAAACTCAAGTTATTGTAGTTACTGTCTTTAATTTTAGACCAAAATTACCCTACAAGAAAGGTGTTAATATTATAGATAAAATCAACCACAATGTTTTATTTAATAACCCTCTTATATTATAGGCTACTATTAGAGGGGAAGACAACTTCTGCTTCCTCTTATATTTCCTCCTTGTTAGAATCCAGAAGTTAGTCTCTAGTTCATTTCTATAGGGCATTAAACTAGGGTGATTTCAGGAGATCTAATTAGAGTACTAAAATGGTCTTGATTTATAAAATGGTATTTATATTGTTCTTGAGAATTAAAATGAAACATTTTTATATTCTTGTATAAGTTATGAGCTTCTTGAGTAGCATCATTGCTCAATATGGTTTTATCATCCCTTATGGAGTTTATGTATCCTAAGGAACAATAGAGTGCTACTGCTTATTCAATTTTATTAAAGCATAACAACATTTACTTGTTTCCTATTTTTATGGTTCTCTGTAGTCTTTAACACCTTCTCAATTCTTTCCATGCTATTGTTCTAAGTAAAGTCCATCTTTGTGAGTTCCCTGTGTTATCTTATTAGAAACCTCCTAGTTATTAGTTTCTATTCTTGTAGCTGTTATCCCTTACCTAGTTTCCATTAGCAAATGATGTTGACCTTAACCAAAAAAAGGTTACCTTCTTCATCAAATTCAATGATGGGAATTGATTATAGAAGATCCTGGCTATTGTTGGCTTTTCCAAGCATAGTGGTTCCCTATAAAGCTAGCCATGTGGCTTAGCCCTTTATTGGTCCAGTAGTTAGGAGGTACATGATGGATATTCAAGGATATACGGATTTATTTCTGTTTAAGGTTAAAAAGCTTGGTTTTAAACTTCTATGTTTAATGATAAAAGGCGTTGGAATTGGGAAGGTCATTGACCATATTTTAACATCTTCTATGCTTGGCTTAGAGGTGTAAATTTAAATAAGAAAAGGTTCTTCTCATAGAGAAAAATCTCTAGTAGACTAATGTGTTTCCATTGCTTTTATGCCCATCCATTTCAAGTTGGAAAAGTAGGCCTCTTTTTCAAGAAAAAAGCAATTAGAATGGCCTTCCACTTCCTAACACCATCATTAAATGTTTCCAGGTATAGTTTAACAATTGATCTTCCATAATAAGTACTTTAAGGTTAGTATTTTAGCCTTAAGGATTGTGTAGAGTCCCTTGGGACTTGCTCCATGTATTTTTCTTAAACGTTGTTTCATGTGGTTCTTTATTATGGGGGCTTTCAAGGATAGAGTTCTCTTTTGGGTGGATAGGCATCATAAGAGTAGTGTCAATTTGTGTAATGTTAAAACTTATAGGAAGAAACTAATTAAGTGTCATAGAGGGTAAGGTTGATGGCATATTATAAAAAAGGGGGAAAAAAGGAGGTGTTCAAGTAAGATGTCAAGAAAAGAAAAGATTAGAAGTAGGAGAAAGTTAAAAAGAAAAGAATAGGGGAGTTGGAGTAGAGGAAGTTGTAAGGGTAAGTGGAAGGAGAAAATCAAATATCAAATCAGTGTATTGAGGAAGAAAATGAGAATGCAATAGATATGAATGGTGGTTTAGAGTAAAGGAGGGACAGGGGGAGTAGGGAAGAGAGAACAACACTAGATACAAGTTAAGATGCATAGAAATAGACCAGAAGAAGGGGGAGATTGAGTTAAAAAGAACTCAATAACAAATGGCTCATTAAGAAGTTGAATTTTATGAAATAGAAGCCTATAAAACTTATGCAAAAGTTCTCTCTCATCCATGTAGTTCATACAAGGGATATTAGTTCACATGGAGTAATAAACATAAAGGAAGCCTTAATTTTAGGAGAAAGTTAGATTGAGATCTAATCCCATCTTATTTAAAGTTGATTGATGTAAATAGATAATAAAATTAAATATAAATAAATTTTACTATATAAAATTTTATGAAAGTCACCTAAGATTAAACTTACATAGTTTTAGGTGAATATTAATATTCTCCTAATTAATCTACTGAAAGTTATTTCAAAAAGTTTATAATTTTAAACAAATTCATATAAAATTTAAGTCATCTGTACTTAATTTTTATTTAATTTATATATTATAATTATGATTAGAGCTTTTTGCACCTAAGATTTTAAAATCTCGTATAAAATTTAAAATTCTTTAAAAATTTGAATATTTTGATAAAATCAATTATATAATGTAATTATCATTTGTAAAAATATAATATTTTTATTGAATCTGTATGATTTTTAATATTTTATTTAGTGTAATTAATGATTACTTATTATAAAGAATTAAGGTAAAAGTTTAACATTTTCATTATAAATTAATATGGTTATTTAAATAAATAATTTTATCAAAAAATTATCTAAAATATTATAATTTACTCCATAACTTTGTTATTATATTTTTTAAATTTTCTATATAGTCATTTTTATAGTTCACCAAATAATTAGTATAGAGTCTATTTAGCCCTCCATTTTATCTAATTTAAATCCTTAATGTTTTAATCTCTCTCCTTCTTCCATCAACTTTAGGGTTGGTGGGAATCTGGTATGTTGACCCTCGAATTTTTTTCTTTAATTAAGCATTATTTAAATGAATTATGAGATTATGATAGGTGAATTTTTGTGAGATAATTTTTTTTATGTCTATGTTTGTAGAATTTATTGTATGGGTTAGATTAAATTAAAAGTAGTAAGAATGCATAAAAGGGGTGTTTTGGGTAGCTTACTTAAGTTTAAAAACCATAAGGCATTAAAAGAAGGGCAAGGTGGACTTTTCTCAATCATTAAGGGTAAAATGGGAAGAAAGAAGTGTTATCTTCTTCCTAAAGAAGAGAAAAACGAAAGCAGAAGAGAAGGGAAATAACAAATCAAAGAGAGAAAGAAGAGAGGTTTCGATGGTTGAGAGGAAAGGAGAGAGTTGAGCTAGGATTTCATATTTTCTAACCTTTCTAGAGAGATTTTTAGATTGTGCAAGAAGGGAAAAAGGTAGAGGAAGATAAGAGCTTTCTTTTGAACCAACAATCTCTATATTGGGTAAAGATTTAAGGTAAGGTCTTACTTAATCTTTCGATTTTGGAAGGGTATTGGTTCATGAAGCTTAGCAAATGTATGAGTTTAAGTTTTCTAGACACAATTTTAGTAAATGTACTTTGTGGGTTTTCAATTTTGCAACGCAATTGAACTTGGGATTTTTTCTATAAAAAAGGAAATCAAAAAAGACAAGAGGAGCAAGAGGAGAGGCATATTTGAGCAAGTTATAAGCAAGGAATTCAAGGTGGGTTACATTTTTATAATTGAATAATAAGCTATTAATGTTTCTTTCAAGCAATGGAAATAAATGTTTTCAACTACTTTTAAATGTGCATTTATTGTTCTTTAAATGCTTTGAGAAAGTTCTACATGTTGCGTGTATGAATTTTGTGGATGAATTATTAATTGAAAAATGGAAATGGTTTTGAAAGGATATCAAGTTTATGAAATCATGTTTTAAAAATGTGCCTTTTGGGAAACAAGTTTTTAAGAAGTGAAATGCATGATTATGTGAGTTTATGGTGGTCCCCTAAGTATGTCAAGTGCACTTTGACCAAAGGCTTCTCCCGCCTACTTGCTAGTGGCATGGAGCTCCTTCATGGACTCTCCAAAGTTCACGGCTATGCAAAACCATCATGTGGGATTGCGTTAGTACGTTCTGTTTACGGCTACATAAGACCCTTACGGGAAATGTGTAGTACATTCTGATTTGGATCCACCCAAACCATTTTGATGTGCTTATGTGTTTAAATGTGTTGTCAAGTTTGATGATGCATGAATTAAGTTGCTTATGAATTGTTGATAAATTGAGATTTGGGAAATATACGTATCTTGATTCAATGTGAGTTTCAAAATGGTCTTTGCTTACTACCGATTATAAAATTGTTACCCACGAGCTTTAAGCTCACCCCCCATTTTCCATCCCACCTTCAGGTGAAGAGCATGGGAACGAGTAACCAAGGGTCAAGACATCACTCCGATTATGCACACTTTTGTATTTTAAGCTAGTTTCGTAAAACAAGGGTTTAGTTGCATTTCGAGCAAATTATTGCTTATGCATCTTTTTGTATTTTGTGATTTTGAGATATTGATGTATGGTGACTTGAAATGCCCATTAAAGCTTTGTAAAAACCCTTATATTTTGATGTTAATGAAGTATGATTGTGTTTTGCTGATGACTTTTCCAAATTGTTATTTTCACT
>JAOQMP010000001.1:24092312-24113224 GCA_027563575.1 Erythroxylum pedicellare
TGTATGACATAATATGCATGAACATGGAGATGCATTTCTAACTCTCATAATCACTCACATTTACCATTCTAACCTTCTCACAGTTAATGGGATTTTACAAAAAACTTCACTAGCTCCTTCTTCACAACCTCTTGTATGTCTGGATTTAAACTTCTCTGTCGCTCTCTCATAGTTTTACAACTTTCTTCTAGGTTAACCCTGTAAATCACCACATTAGGTCTAATCCCCCTATTATAAAAAATTTAGCAACTCATGGCTCTCATCCTCTTCTTAATGGTCTCAACCACTTTATCTTCTTACTCATAATCCAATTGGTTGGAGATAATGATGGGTAGGGTATGGTTCTTACCTAAAAAGGTGTATCTAAAGTGGAAAGGTAAGGGTTTAAGCTCTAAAGTGGGGGTTTAATAATGGAAGGTGGTGTGGGTGTATTTGTTCTCTCCAACTTCTCTAGCTAAACTTCTTCACATAATTCCTCTTCTCTCATACTCGCATTCCTGTGCATTCAATAACTTCATCAACTTCCTCTTCAACCTCCTTCACACACTCATCCACAACATCAATTTTCATACATGCAGTACCATCCATCGGTTTCTTCAAAGATTTAGTCATGTAACCTACTCATCACTAATTCTCAGAACAAGTTTTCCTTCATGTGCATCAACTAATGCCTTATTAGTATTCATAAAGGGCCTACCCAAAATTAATGGATAATGTCGATTTGCTTAAAAATCTAACACAACAAAATCAACAGGAATGATAAATCTATCCACTTTTACCAACACATCTTCTACAACTCCAAATGCCCTCTTGATGGATTGATTCAGAAGCGAAATGAGCATGGATGTTGGCATGACCTCTCCTAATCCTAATTTCCTGAAAATAGACAAAGGCATTAAGTGAATAATTGCACCTAAATCAGATAAGCATTTAGAAACTTCAAAGTCACCAGTAACACATGGAATAGTAAAACTCCGTAGATCTTGTAGTTTTAAAGGCATTATCTTAAGATGATCAAACTATAATTCTCTATCAAGGTTAGAAACTTGGAAAACTGAGTTTTATTGAAAGTTTGTAATTTCCTTGATGATCTACATAGTCTTTGTCAATAGGAAGTACTTAACAAGGAAAGCTTGGGCTATTTGCTCACATATAGTAATATAAGATGCATATAAGTGAGTTGTACCATGCCTTGGCTCGATCTGTCAAAGTGAATAGAAATAATTTGAGCCTCACAATGTCGCCAAACATCCCTTGCAATCTAACAGTGTCACATATCTCCAAAAAGTTTGCTAGGTGGGCATTAGGATCTTCAGTTGATAACCCATAGAATTGACAACTATTCTAGAGTATGTTTAGGAGTGCCGACTTGATTTTAAATTTTTTTGTTTTGATTGCAGGCCATGCAACTCCTTGTGGACTAAATTTGGGCCTTATAAAATCCAACAATCTTCTCTCAGTCCCTCCTTATTCTCCTTCTTCTGCCATATTTTTTTGAAGATTTTCTTGGCACTTTGCTCTCCTTAACCTCCTCTCTTGTCCTGTAATATCATAAAATACTTCTTCAAAAGCTTTATTGAACTTTATAGTGCTTCCTGTGTTTATGCACCAACAAATACACATGGAAAAGTATCAAACGCTCTCAAATCACAGTTACCCAAACTAAACAATATACTAAACAAACAACAACAACGTAGTTTTATACTCAAAATCGCAAATGTACGTGGTGTAACTTATAATAAAGAACATATATCAATCCCTCAGAGATTGTGTTTAGATGATACTTAATTCAGGATGCTTTGTTTGAGAACCAATTTTAATGAATACAAAATGAAAAATTAAATTAAATTAAACAACTAACAATGAACAAATGGTAAAGCAAAAGTACTGAAACTTGGAGTACTAGATTTAACAATTAGAGATTATTTTTTCCTTATCTTATTTCCCTCCTACCTTATTAATTAAATTGTGTCTCACCTAAGATGTACTAATGTATTAACTACCCTCTTTTAAGGTGTAATCAATTGTCCCTAGCAAAATTAAATGGAAATGATTAAGCAAACTCTCAATCTACAAAATCAGTCGACCAATTTAACTAGTTATGAAGTTATCCTACGGGTAATCAACTAATTAGCCAAGACCTCTCTATAACTAATCAATTAACTTGATGAATGTAGGTCTATAGGGTGCCAATTCTCATTGTACAACCTTACATAATTTACCCAACTCAATTTCTCAATATATTGCAAGGTATAATCTCTTCATCAAAAACATCATTCATTCAAATCAACAAAGTAGGAGTTCAACAAGTAGTTCAAAAGTAATCTCTAAAATAGCTCAGCCACTTATAATGTCATTAACATCCCCAACAACCAAAAAATCCATCATAAAGATGCTAGAAGAGAGAAAGGAATAAAAACTAGATGAAGCAAGCTCCTCCTCTTCTTTGCCTAAATATGGAAAATCTAGAGTTAGTGTGCTCTTTGCCCAATTTGGAATGGGAATCTTGATTCTTTACCTCTCTCTAGACTCTAAATCTATTTTTTAGCTCAAGGAGGCAGGTTCTCCCATCACCCCTATAACCTAAGGGATTTGTGCCCTTATATACGACAACATAAGTCACAAAACCCTAAAAATAAGTGAAACCCATGTGTTTTTCTAACTCCAGTTCCCACAATCAAGGGAATTAGCAAGAATCCCACGATCGTGAATTCTTGCTCTACAGCTCCTCCATTTCTCTTCTCTTCTCTTAATCCCTAGCTCAATCACAAAGGTGGCCACCCTCCATTCCTACACCAAAATGATCATTTCTTACCCTAAACCAACATCAAACATAAAAGAACAACCATAAAGATCAAAGTAAACAAAAACACACAAAATAAGTCCTAAAACACAATAATGACAACTTTTTATGCAAGAAACACATGCCAAATACTTGGAAAAATGCACACTAATGCACAACTATCAAATGGTTGCTACCTTTTTGTGTTTTTCTTGTTCTTAAATAGTGCATTAAGGTTATAAGGTTGTTTCTATGGTTTCTTTAAATAATTTGGTTCCAAAAATAGCCCCAAACTTTAAAACATACAAAAAAGTTATGTTTGGAAATCTCTTGTCATGATTATGCTCTTTAAGTTATGACCATGCTTCACTTGGTTCAGCCTCTGTTATGATCATACTGAATTGTGCTCGATTGTGACACCTTCAAGCTTTCTCCATTTGTTTCATTCTTTAATTTCACAAACATTAACAATAACATAATTATAAGCCTATACTCATGATAATAATCTAGGAAATATTTTAAAATACTTTCAAACACACTTAAACATTTAGTAAAATATAGTATAATCTACACCTATCAACATCCACACACTTAAACATTTGCTTGTCCTTAAGTAAAACTTAAAACTACAAACATACAAAACATAAACACACAACCATGAAACAATACAATAATGGTACAATTGCATCAAATCTTATGAAATTAACTTAACCTAAAACATCAATCACTCAAAATGTGCTATCATACGAAATTGATTTGAATAAAATTAAATAAAAATTTAAAACAAATAATAAAACAATTAACAAATGAGTTACCAATAAAAATTGAGATTCATCAAGGTTGAATATTTAAGAACTATTCTCTCTTTATTTAGTTCCCTTAGTCTTATTGAATCAATTTGTGTGTTTAATCCTAGATTTCCTAAGGTATTGATTACTTTCTCTTAAGATCTAACTAATTAACCCTAGTTGAATTTGAAACTTTTAGATTAGCAATCTCTCGATTCACAAAACTATCCCTAACATCTTTAATCAAATCTGAAGTTATCTCATAGATAATCGATTTCACAAACAAGATCTCTCTTCGATTGATCATTAATTTGATAATAGTGGGTCTATTAAATTTCCAACTCTTATTATGAAATCTAACACTAATGAATTTTTTAGTCAATCTCTCGATTTGTTGACAAGTTTACGCATGAACAATTATCATAAACATCTAGAAATATATTGACTTAGATAATAAATAAAGTCGTAAAAAAATCTAGAATAATTCCTAATTTGAGTTTAAAACTCCATAGGCATGATAAAAAAACTTAGAAATCCAATTACACATCAAGGATAATGAAAGAAATATAGGGAAAATAATAAAACCTCTATTTTCTCCTTAATCTAGAATTTTAGAACTTTCATATGATTTCTTGATCTCTTCACTTTAATCCACTTTAATTCAATGGCTGCTACCTTTTTTGTGTTTTTCTTGTTTGTAAATACTGCATTAAGGTTCTAGTGTTGGTTCTAAGGTTTCCCCATTTAATTGGTTCTAAAAATAGCCCCAAAAAAGATACAAAAAGGTTATCTCCTCTCTTGATCATGCTGTTTGAGTCATGAACATGCTTCAATTGTTTCAACCTCTGTCATGATCATGCTCAGTTTTGCATGAATGTGACACCTTCAAGCTTCCTCCATCTCCTTCATTCTTCAATTTCATGATTTCCAACACTCACAAACAGATCAATCACCTATTGAAATATAAAATTAAGATCTAATTCTGGCTTTAAACCAAACAAAACTTAGAATACATACAAATATTAACATAATTCTAAGCCTATTTACATGATAATCATTTAATAAATACTTAAAAACACATTTAAACATCTAGGAAAAGATGTGATAATCTACACCTATCACTTATCTACTTACTATCTGAAATAGAATAGATTAATTCAGTATCGAGAAGCTTCAATACTTTTTTTCGCAACTTCCATCATTGGAGTATTTAGCTTACGTTATGCTTGTCTAATAAACTTGGCAGCCTCCTCAATCAAATTATGATGAATGTACATAGAAGGATATATTCCACGAAAATTTGTAACTCCATATCTAGGTCTTCTAAGTATGCTTATTTCAAGTAGGAGGGTAGTAGTTTCAACTCCATATCTATTACCTACACATTAAAAGGTAATAGCCTCTAATAAGATACAAGTAATTATATGGAAGCAAGTTCACACTTTTTAGGAGTGGGTTCTAATGATTTTAAGGCAGTTGCCATCTTGATTAACTAATCTCTTAAATCAATATGGTTTATGGATTCTAACACCAAATGCTTGGTTAAAACTACTTCTAATTATTCCTTTTAATTTACCTTCAATATATTAAGGTATTAATCACATCAATATAAAAAATATAATGATTATTTTGAGGATGTTTCATGGCATCGAATTCCATTAGGAGGGTTCCCTAACTAACATCTATATTAGTTTGGGTCATGTTAAGGAATATTCTTGTAGTAGTTTGAGTGATGGAGATATAATGTCATTCACTGTGGTAGAAGAAAAATGCTTAGGCTTTTTTCTAAGCGTTTTCTGAAGATACAATATTGCGTCTGGATTTTCCAGTTCCATTTGCTCCCTCAACCTTTTGTTTCCTAAGGAAGGAGATATCCAAAGACTCTTAAAGAGTAGGGAAATTTAGATGAGCCATACCTTTAGGAGAGGAACCTCCCTCAGGGTGCTCCACGTTCCTAAAGATGGAAAGTTACTAATCCTCAGCTGGAACACATCTAAAATGGAAAGTTACTACTTTGAAAAGGAAGTTACTGTTCATCCTAGTGAAAGTCATCCAAAGAGATGAGCAAATTTGGATAGGAGAAAAGGGATTTCCTTCAAGATTTAGCTAAGAAACTTTGAGATTATAAGATCCAAAAGAATGAGTGCTTTTGTTTTTTCTTAATTCTTTTGGTTTTTTTACCTTAATATGAACTAAATTAGGATGCATCTAGATGGCATGAACACTAGAGCTATATTTTTGGATTGACTATTTAATTGAATGAAAGAAACAAGTTACTTTAAGAATTATTATAACTACTTTTTTGTTAAATTGAAATTTACTAATGTTTTGATTCAATTTTGGATTGCATATATAAGGTTTAAGAAATCAAATGTATGAATATATCATTGCATAAATAATAAGAATTACATGGAATTGTAGAAATTAGACCATATAAATCTTCTAAGTTAGAGTCCAATCTAATAAAGGAATCTCTATAACAAAGTAGGTGCTCTTAGGAAATTTTATTAGAAAGAGATTACAATCAATAAAGTTAAGGATATGAGCTATATGTTTTAAGGAAAAATATGGTCATAACTTTGCAATTTATACCAATTTAAGAAACTAGTGTTAACAATTGATTTATGATAAATTTAATTATAGAAAGGTTCTCAGATGATTTTACATTAGGATATTATCTTTAAGTAATTGTTGCATTCTATTTTATTATTTTGTTTTGATATTTTTTATTAACAATTTTAGTTAAGTTTCTTTTTCCTTTTATGTCAATCCTTTGTTTTGTTAGATTAGATTATAGAATGATAGATATTACTAGCATTCATAGTCCTTTTGAGTATGATATTTGTATTCATTAGACTATACCATAATAAAAGATAAGTGCATTTGTATTATTGATCATTAGTATAGTTTGAAAAACATAAAATAATATAGCATGGTCCTTTTAAAATAATATAATATTATTTTCACTACTCTCAAATATGGTTTTTATGAATCAATTTATATTTGTAAACGATATTAACAACGAAACATATATTTGATTTTTTAAACAATGTAACATACACAAGACTATCAAATGAAATGGATCAAGGAGCCTTCTTTATCTCCATATCCTCTTACCACATTAAAAGACAATGTTATTTACCAATCACTCAACTATAGCAATAGTGTATCAAAGTTTTTAGAATTTTCCATATTAAATTGTTTAAATATCTTCTTGATTTATATAACTTATAAAAAGTGATAATAATCTTCTTAAACAATTCTTTATGATCTTTACCCTAAGGATATATGTACCCTCACCCACATCCTTCTTCTTAAATATGGTTGATAACTAATTCTTAATTTATTTCACTAACTATCATTATGAATTGCATTATGAAATTTAATATACCATGGTGGCACTTAATTTGGTAGTAATGCATCACTTACATATGGTACACGGACATCAAGGATCCTATAGGCAATATTTACAAACTTATTAGGGAACCGAACATAAAATACCTAAGTCAAACTTGAAACATAAAATATGTAAAAAGTAATATAGGTAATATATCTACACCATGTAGCCTTTAGTAGGGTGAACAATGATGTCACTTTTTACTTCATTAAGATTTTTCTCATTATTAAAAAGCAAAATCTAACCAAAGACCTAATGCCCTATATTATTGGTCCTGAAGATAAAGTCTCCAACTTTCGCATGCTAGTATGGATAATAATTTTCTTTCACCAACAAATCTTTATTCTATTTATGATGAGAGTCATGGCAACAGGAACATAAAACCGATTCTAATGTTTATGATAGATGTATATTTGACTATATTTATACCTCATATTTGATGTTGCCTTTATGGACTAAAAGAAGAAAATTTTAGATGAACATGAGGCATAAAATGAAATTTTGAAGCAAAGAAAGGATACGCGACTGTTTTCATAGATGTGTAAGTTTTTCAGCTTATGCAAAATCGTAAATTTTGGAGATTTTATATTATACACGGTCCAGTACACGCTCGTGTATCAAATTGTGTTTCTCATAGAAACCTAAAAAATTACTATAAAAAGACGTGAATAGAGGAAAAATAAGAGAGGAGACTTACAGAGGCAATTCCATTCATAGAGATCATTTAAAAGGGGCGACACTGATCGAGAGAAGTGGAAAAACATGAAGAAATCATCAACATATCCAATAGTATGAAATGGATATTTAGATGTTTTTGATATCTGCTTAATTGAATGTATATTTATTCCATAATACTTAGCAATTAATGATATGAAATTGCTTAAGATACTCAACTTTGACTCATATGTGATTTTAGGCATAATTCGGAAACAAAAGAGTTAAAGTTAGTTGAAAGCACCACCCTTGAATTGTTTTTTGAAGATTCACACTCACTCATCTTCATGGAGCAAGAAGAAGAAGATTAAAAGCAAGAGAAGACAAGAAAATGTCAAGAAAGATGATATATATGTTGAACATATCAAAAAGGGGAGACAAGAAAAGGAAGAAAAAAAGGAAATTATGTGAAAACTCACAGCTGTGTAATATAAATGCATGGGCGTACATGCCCATGTAATGTTAAGTCACGTGATAGTCCCATGCACCACCGTGAGCTATTGACAGCTCACCCCATTTAACCCTACATTTTCAATAGATACAGAGGAGCATATGACAACAAGTTTGAAGAAAGTTTTGGGTGTTCTTAGGCTAGATAAAAGAGGAGCTTTAGGAGAGGATGAAGAGGGAGGTAAGCTCTCCACCATGAGAAGATCTATAGAGGGGTAGCTTTCTAACGTCAATTCAAAGATGACTTCGATGCCGACGACCCAGTTAAGTGTCTTTTCTCCTTGTATTTTTGTTTTCTTTATCTCATGAGAAATTGATTACGTTATACAATGTGTATGGATTTGGGTATTGTGAAAAGATGATTTTAATATGTCCATTGGATCATTTTATTACAAACCCATTGCTAGAACATTTCATGTAATCCGTAATTATTATGTTGAAATTTATTTGTAGCGAATAATGGTTCATAATCATTAGAGATAACAAAACCTTGGTTAAATGATGCATTGTGTATGGTGATTACCTTGATTAATCAATTTTTCTAATTCATAATGCTACTATCTAATTGAATTTAGAGATCATGTCCTAGGTTATTTAGTAGTTAGATTTAATTAACGATCATATCTTAATTAAACAATACCTAAGGGAAAACATGGGTTAATAGATTAACCTACAATTAATAGTCTTTAGGAGATGCTGGAGAACAACAAATCATTGAAATATGTTTAATTAAAGTGTAGGCCGAGACTGAATCAAAGAATGGGTGCCTAACGAATCCGCCACTTTCATCATTTTTTGCATGTTTTTTTTAATTTGTTTTCATTAGGTTAATTTTATTTTATTATCTTATTTTAAACCAAACCAAACCCCCTTCCCAAAACCTAAACACCAATTAATTTATTTCAAAAGCTAGCCAAATACTCTTTGTGGTATCGACCTAGACTCACCACTATTATAGTAGTAGTCTAGTTTATTTTGTGTAATGTTACGATGTGCTACCAGTTTTCTATTTGTTTTCTTCGTATTTATGTTTGAATTCATTTTCTATCATATGAAACTAAATGCCATTTTAGTGTTTAGGTGTTATGAACCCTAGTTTGTTCTACAATATGTTTTAACTCTTTTATTTAATGCAATTGTTTTGATTAATCTTTTGCAATTCAATTATGTGTTTAATATATTTTCTAATAGATCCAAAATATTAGTACATAATTTGATTTCACAACATAGAGATTAAAAAAATCATATGTATGAATAGATATACTATAATTGAAAGGATTTAATTGCAAAACTAGATATAAGTCGACATAAATCCTCTGGATTAGGATCAAACCTAATAGTGAAATTCATAAATTGAGAAAGCAATCTTAAAAAATTTAACCTGAGTTATTCAATCGACAAACCTAAGATTAGTTGTTAGTAGTCTAATGTGATTTATTAGTATAAGATAAGGAATTTTCACAGTCCAATAATCAATAAAACAATTGTATAATAAAAGGTTAATTTTCTAATGGTTTTAGGGGGATTCATTACCTAGTCATTAATTCTTAATATTAATTGTTTTCTAAGAGAATTCTTTGTTCTTTACTTATTATTATTTCCTACTTTATTTTATCTTCTTAATTATTATTTTTAATTAAAAACTAACACTCAATTTGTAGACTAAATAATAGGATAACAGTAATTACTAATATTCATTGTCTTTGTGGGATTTGATCATACTTTCCTGTGCTAGCTATAGCTATGTCGTGCACTTGCGATTAATTCATATTGCTATAAAAACAACCAATCAATTTGACATTGTGATAAGATTAGTCTATAATAGATTTATTATCTTATACTACATATTAGCAACTTTTGACTTTGTTTTTTCAAGGTCATTTGTAGGCCAAACATATTTTTTTCCTTTTGGTTGAGTTAATATATTCACCTATGGCCATTCGTTCTATACTTTAGGGAATATGAGCAAGATCAATATTTTTAGGCAAACAAGCCATTAGTTTATAAACTAATTAGTTATATAAGTGTGTTGACAAGTTAGTGGAACTTATATTTCTACTCATTTAAAGCCCCAACTTTTAAAATTAACTCCTTGAAGATGCATCCTAAAAATGCTAGATCTATCTCTCTTATTAAACCTAAGGTTAAAAGCTCTTTATCCAAGCCTAAAACCCTATTATAACTATAAATCCTCTAAAGAAAGAAAGAGAAATTTCCCCTTTCGAATTACAAGTCCTTTTCAGATGCTTTCCTATTTTATTCCCAAATTAAGTTTATCATTTAAGTATAGTATTCTGAAACCTCCCATCAAAGTCATTTTATGAATAAATTTTATGAAAAGTAAATTGAATATATACTGATAAATCAAGATCATGCAATGCACCTATTAGACAACACTAGGGGACCTATATGGTAAATAATTAAATACACAAGGGTTATTAAACAATTTAGGGATTATCATTAAACGATGTTATTTTGGCATTTCTATTCTTTTATGGTTCTTAATTTGTAGTAGGTCCTCTTGCTACTTCAATTAGGGGTTTCAAGGACTACATCTAACCAGAAGCTCATCCGAAAAGGTATGTTAAATTTTTATATAAAATTATTTTATTTCTACATTTTATAAATAAAAGACCACTATGAATCTTTATATTAAGTACCACAAATGGGGATGCAACTGACCAAAACTTATTCATGCCTCCCTTAATAATTCAACGTTAGGACACATTGAGCAACAACCTTAAACCACACATTAGATTGATATGATGTACACTGACCTTGCTAGGTCTATGGAAGCACACTCTTTTTAGACTTTTGGCTTGTTAATTCTTATAGAAAATAAGAGTATCAATAATATTGAACTCCAAATTTATCTCATTTAGGTTTATCCTTAATCTCAATTCACATTTTTCTACCTTAAAATCTTTTATAAGTCTAGGGATGGAATCAAAAGTGAGTGGCCATTCAACACTGTTCACAACCTCTTTAACATCTACAATTATAGGTCTATGCACTTCTAGCCCAAGCTTAACCATAGACCTACCAGTAGACTTTTTACTAACATCACCTTATTCAACTAACCCTTAATTGACATTATAAAGTAAAGAAACTAAAACCTTACCATGATAGGTATGCACTGAATATAATTTATCAATGTAATTGGCTCATAGTTCTTAGTTTGAAAATTAAAAAAAAATTGAATGAGTAAACACAAAATAAGTGATTATATATAAGAAAGTTTGGCATACCAAAAAACATCTATCAATAGTATAAGATAAAACTATTTAAACACTAAAACTTCAGTCAATTTGCCACCTTAAACTTTTAGGCCTTGATACAAACCTTAAAGTCCACCTTATACTTAATTCTTTATTCAATTTGGATAATGAAACAAACAGATTGATATATGCAAAGTAGAATTTACTTTTAGCATTATTTTAAGAGTAGTGTTATTTTATTTTAGGTAATTTTATAACAATTTGTAGTCAACATGAGTTATTCTAATTTACGAAGGTAATGAATAATGTTACGCTTTCAAAGAGATTATGGAGACTAATAAAAGATAAATAAGCCCTGTAGTGCAAACGGATTTATGATTTCCACATAAAGAACTTAAGTGTTTGGAGCTTGGAGCTTAATTCTTCTTCTTCTCTCTCTTTAAGAGCAATACTAAAAATAAAAAATTCATTGGAGAATGATTTTATTAAGTTGAGTGGAAATGGGAGATCAACCAGTTTTTGGTTGACAATTGTCTTTCTTATGGACCTTTATACTTCTTATAGGAAATAGAAATCCTCAAGCTTGTCATTCATCATAATCTAATTTTTTTTTAGCTTTGGTTAATAAATAAATTTTTAGACATTATTCCATCTCAAGTTCTATCACTATAGAAATCACAGATACTTGCTTGAGTGATAGAGAGGATAGTGTTAAATGGAAGCATACTAGGAATGGGAAATTCATAAATTAATTTTGCCAAAAGACTCTTCAAGGTCAATCAAGTAAGATACCTTGGACTCAAATTGTCTCGTGTAAACATTTCCTTCCACGAGCTTCCTTTATATTATGGTTGGCTGTGAAAGATAAATTGCAAACTATTGAAAAACTAAAGTTTCTTAACATTCCTAACAGATGCACTCTGTGTATGAGAGATGAAGAAAGCAGTGGTCATTTTTTTATAATGTCAATTTGTCTCTTATTTGTAGATATTTACTTCACAAATATTATATTTAGCATGCTTCAGGTTATTGGAATTCCATCAAAAGGTGGCGTACTACTACTAATAATCCTAACAATATAATTAAACAATGCTTCTGCCTAGTTATGTCTTTTCTAGACAAAGCCATTTGGGATGAGAGGAATGCTCGCATTTTTCAGAACAGATGTCAAATATTACAACAGTTTAGTGATACGATTATTTCAGCATTGTAACAATTCAGTAATAGGATTCTTCAATAGATCAAAGGCTATATTAGTTTATACTAATACAAGTATTAGTAGTCTAATTATTGTACTAGAATATGGAATGTATAAGCTATTACTTTCTCTACTTTGAAGGAGGTTGATATTGGGATCTTGCACTAGGATATCCCTTTTTGTAAACTCTTGTACAACTTTTTGTAGCTTTATACATTTTGATTACCCTTAATGGTTAAATTCATTATCTTTTTCTCAAAAAAATAAATCGCATTAAGATTATTATTTCACTATTAATCCATTAGTTATCTACTTTTGGTTAAACAACAAAACTAACTTTTAATATATAAGGCCTACTTTATTAATGAACTGCAAATTCCAACAAACAAATATAAAATAAATGGAAGCGAGATAATTCTAGGATTATATAAATGGAAAACTCTATAATGCATTGAAATGCCTTAATAGTGATATGGTTACAAATGAGTAATGCATAATGAAAAGGGTAAAGAAAAATAAACAAAAACATCAATCTTTTGATAATGTTGACATACTGTAGTCTTTATACAATGAACTCCCTCATTTATGATAGAAAGTTATTTATTGATTATGACAATCTTTAAATTATAATTTGTGAGTTTCTTTCTTATTATACTTTAATATTTTTCATGACATAAAATATCACTCGCAACTTAGGGCAAATACACCTATCTTTTGGTAGTAATAGAGTAGTGACTAAAGCATCAATCATACAAGGAAGGGATGGAAGACTAGTGAACTTTCCTATTATTACCAAGCTAAATAATTAAAGAGAGAGATTGTTGATTGACATTAAATATAAAATAAAATAAAACTAAATTAAAGATAAACCAACTCACTAGAAATAAATCATAGTACTTAATCATCTTTGATATTCATCTTTGATACGCAACTAGATAAGAGTCCTCTTAGTATCATCTTTAATGTTAATGATTCAGTGTGCTAAAAAATGTTTTATAATCTGGGCTAGCAAATTTTTCTAACTTATAAAATTGCTCTGTATCAAGTGAAAGCCATTAGTTCACGAATCAATTGACCAAAATTCCTATTGGATTAAGAATTAAGATAGCACATTAAGATTCATGAAACTTACTAAAAGGTTTAACCTTAAAACTAGAATTTATATAAGCTTGTCTCTGGTACCTCATTCAACTTCTAATATCTAAGGCATTTTCAACATATATGTAGGTTCTCTCGAATCATTCACACGGAAATTATAATATGATCCACTTACTAGCATTAATAATACTCAAAGATACTTTCCAGAAATAAAACGCACTTCATAATTAAAATTGAATCAGCCTATATAAAGACAATAACTAGGGTTTCCTTTTATCTAGATATGTTCAATAATTAGTCATTCATCATGTTGTTCAACCTAAAAATCATATTCAGAATAATAAACAAATTGAGAACAGATAAAGAGTCTGGGTGACATTAATTTGCTAATATGATCTACTTATATTGGGATGCATTCTAAGGATTCTCTCTTTTATTTGGAAGATTATTATATGAGTATAAATACGCTTGTGTCTTCAGTTATGTTTTTAATGTTTCCTTTTTATAAATTCACATTGGCACTCACATACCCGTGTCACCACTTGTATATTGCACTACTTCTCAGCTCTAAATTCTGGACAATCACTCGAGCATAGGTACACTTGTGTCCGTAACCATGTTTCACTTCTTCAGTTTCATGCGACACAACTTTTCATCAACCAATCTAATTGGTCATATTTTCAACTTAAAGTATACGAGAAGAACACGAGCTAACAAATAAAGCTCTTGATATGCAAAAACAATATTATACTACCAGCTTTCGTAAGAAAGATATCATAAGTTGCTTACCAAAGTTGAAAGGTCCATTTTTTGGATTGTTGTATTCTCCTCAAAATGGTCTTTGTCCCCTCCTAGAAGAGTTTTTCCCTTAAATCCTATTGTCCAGAATTAAGAAAATCCCTAAAAACGATTTTCATAACCACCGATCAATTGGTCCTTTTCGTCGATCGGCTAGTCCCTTTCTTAAAAAATGGACACCACGTTCAATCGACTGATAGGCTTTCTTCGACTGATAGGCTTTCTTCTATCGACTGAATAGCCTCCATTCAACCAATCTTCTGATCGGCAGATCATTGTCGCGCTAAAACGTAACATCTCCATTCTAGTGTTCCCAGAAACATTCCAACTTTACTTCATCGGTTCCCAAGCCCTTAAATCTAGATCAATTTGCCAATAAGATGCAACACTCAACAAATATAGAAAAATTAAACACACAAAACAAGCTATGTTAGACAAAATATAAAAGTAACTGACAGTTTTGATTTAGAACCTCGTTATCACTGTAATAATTTTTACATTACATTTCTCATCATATTTCACCCTGTGATTGCACTAGGGGATTCTGGGATGAAGTAGATGCTGGCACTTTTAATGGAGTCGGACAGTTTCCTGCAACAGCAGCATCCAGAATTATCTTTCTTGAATTGGTTGCAATCAAGCCCATCTTGGATTGCTTGGGCCTATAAGCCGCTGGCTTATCCCACATCTTTAGTAGGTCAAAACAAGGGAAACATGAGAATTATTGAGAAACTTCTAGAATGGATTAAAAAATCTTACAAAATTTCTAGAATGGCTTCAAAAATCTTACTTCCTGTGATACATGACAGAAACTTCCTTCAAGTTTCCGAAAGACCTGAGACGCCTCTTCCTTAACTTTCTAGAACTTTCTTCTTTACAAATCCTATATATATATATATCCTATGATAAAGAATTAAATTTCCACGCAGTTGAAGAATGCCACCTTGAAGTTTCACTTTGTAATAGGTATCACTTCTAAACCTCAAATAAACCTTAACTACCGTGAACTTAATCGATAAAACACATCAAAGCCTTGTACATTTGTTTAAAACTACAATCTAGGTAGAGAAAGAAACAATTTTATTTCAGGGTCCATAAGATGGAGGTTAAGGAAGAGGGGATCGCATTCGTTAGTAGTGGTGGTGGTGTAGGAGGAGGAGCATCTTCTTCATCATCGTCTTCAAGCTTTTCGCCACAACCAATGGAGGGTCTTCACGACGCGGGACCTCCTCCATTCCTCACAAAGACCTTTGAAATGGTGGAAGACCCATCTACTGATTCTGTAGTTTCGTGGAGCAGAGGTCGCAATAGCTTCATTGTGTGGGACTCTCCCACATTCTCCACTACTCTGCTTCCTAGGTACTTCAAGCATAGTAATTTCTCCAGCTTCGTCCGCCAGCTCAACACCTATGTAAGTCATTCTCTTCCTTTGCTGTTCTTTTTTCACTTCTACTTGGTTCCTTTGCCTATCGATTTAGTGTTACTGTTTGATGATGCAGGGATTCAAAAAAGTTGATCCTGACCGCTGGGAATTTGCAAATGAAGGGTTTTTGGGAGGGCAAAAACATCTACTCAAGAACATCAAGAGGAGAAGAAACGTCTCCCAGACTTCACAACAACAACAAGGTGGTGGTGCTTGTGTTGAATTGGGACAATATGGGTTGGAGGGTGAGCTTGAAAGATTAAAGCGGGACAGGAGTGTACTGCTCGCAGAGATATTAAGACTTAGGCAACAGCAGCAACAATCAAAGGAATTACTTACTTCCATGGAGGATCGATTACAAAACGCAGCGAGGAAGCAGCACCAGATGATGTCATTCCTTGCTAGAGTTCTGAACAATCCTTCCCTCATTCAACAATTCTCCCATAGTAGAGAGCTGAAAGGTCTACGAAGTGCGCGTAAGCGGAGACTCACCGCGAGCTCGAGCATGGAAAATTTTGGAGAAGAAGCAATATCCGTAGCAATAGGTGGCAGCCAGGTTGCAGGTTACGCAGAACCAGAATTACCAACAGTCGGAAGTGATATAGAGGCTTACTTTTCAGCTGCTTTGGAGAATGAATCCGGTAGTGATATCGAGGACCCATTAGCGAGTTCTATGCAAGGAACTGGTAGTGATGGCAATGTGGGTGATGTTCATGACAACATATGGGAGGAGTTATTGGCTGATGATACAGTTGGTAGCAATCGTGAGGAAGTTGTTGCGGGCAATATACCTGACATAGAAGTGGAAATCGAGGATTTAGCTGCAAAACCTACAGATTGGGGTGAGGAATTGCAAGATCTCGTAGATCAAATGGGCTACCTGAAGTCCAAGCCATGATTTATGAAATCGATTAGTTATGGGCTTGTAGTGTTCTATGCTGGTGGTTGCAATATCATTCCCGATTTTATAGTGGTATGCTTGTAATCTGCTTTAACTATTTTTGTCATTGAAAGAACTGCTTTTGTTGATATTTGACTGAATTTGTCTTGTAGCAGGGAATGGTGAACATTGCAAGTGCGCCAATTGAAGTTCTTCTTCTTTCTTCTGTATCCTTTTCTGGAAATAAAAGAATTTGCCCAAAACAGGCAACCATCACATTAGGCAGCAATACGTGATGAAAAAATTACAAAAGAACTTATTATCTTGACCATCCTCTGATATACACACCATGTAGATAGTAATCCACGCCGTTCATCTTTCTTCTGTATCCCTGATGATAGTACATGTTTTCTACATTATTTTCATCAATTACTTAATTGTTTGATACGATAATACTGCATTTCGCAGGTGGCTTCTCCAGAGAATATCATTTGGAAGGGTTTTCAATCCTTAGTTATCGACATAGTTACTGATTCTGTCATCTATTTTTTGTGCTCTCAACTTCTGCAACTTTTTGTGGTTCTGATAAATAGCTTCCCTGCAACAGACTCTTCTTAGTTTCTAGTATATAATCTGCTACACTTATTATTGTGTTTTGCTTATATTTGATATATAATTACATTGTTAATATATGACGGAGTTTTACAATGTCTTTAAGAACAGAGCTTATTTTGTTGAAATTCAATTCCTTTAGTATTTATAATTTTAACCATACCATGTAACTGAACAACTTCATTTGTCTATCAGATACAGTTCCTATGGTTTGCCAAAAATGGGAACTTTAATCCGAGGACAAGAATGTTGGGGGAAAAAAAAAAAACCTAAGGCGGACATATGTCTATTCGACAAATGAATAAACAAAATGCTTTCAAATACGAGACCTCCCTCTCGTCTCTCTCTGTGCTTATGTAACTCCCTTGTTTAGTTTCAGATAAGGATTTATTGATTCTCTCCCAAATCAACTAATTGGCGTGATAAGAAATCAGGTGATTTTATGAAGTGTATGGCAAAATTATTACTAAATTTTTTGCTTCATTTTTCAAAAGTCAAAAATTAAGATTAACAATTAAATTATAATAAAAACTCTGCAACTGTTTTTATTTTAGAAAATAAATTAATTATCATTAGCCATAGTAAAGCCATATCTATCATTGATTTTCTAAAAACCATATCTAAATACATCTCGAAGAGAAAATTGACAAATTAGCTCCTTCAGTTTACAATTCTTTGCTTCCATTGACAAAGAGTTGTGAGCATTTTTTGCAATTGGTATAGTTTTGATCCAATGGATAGTATTTTTCTACTAGTTGATGTTTGCTTATAGATTCCCCTCTGTATATTTTTCTGTTTGTTTCCTTTGATAGGGAGTAAATAGTCGTAGTGAATGTTGTGTTGTAGATCATTCCATTGTGCTTCAAGCTTTTTGCTTTTCTGGTGATCCTTTTTGGAAATTAATTCCAATCATAATTTGTGCAATAATCTGTTAGGTTGTGCATAATTCTATTCCAAATTGTTTTGGAATATCTGTATTGGAAAAACAAGTGCTCTCTATCCTCATATGCTTCCTTGCATAGTTCATAAACTAGACAATACAAGGGATTATATTAAGTTTACTAAAGAACTTATTGATCTAATTAATCATTTCCATTAAATAAAAAATGTATTATGGCTTAATTAGAAAATATTGCCACAATGGAACATTTCTAATCTTAAATGATATTGTTCTAAGTAAAATAGACCTTAATTAGGATTTACTTTTAAAGTTAATATCATTATCTCCTTGAACTCAAACATAGAATGATGATAACTTTAATATTTCACAAGTATCTGTGATATTAGCGTGCCGTAACACTACGCAAAATAAACTAACCTACAACTGTAGTAATGGTGAGGCTAGGTTGATCCCACAGAAAGTGTTCGGATAGCTTTTGTTATGAAAATAGTTGGTGTTTAGCTTATGGGTGGTTTTGTTTGGTTTATGGGTGGTTTTGTTTGGTTTGAAATAAAAAAATGAAAATAAAACTAACCTAATAAAAAAATTAAACAAACATGCAAAAATGATGAAAGTGATGAATTCGTTAAGAGTCTGGTTCTTTGGTTCAATCTTAGCCTACACCTAATTATACATATTTCACTGAATTGTTGTTCTTATACCTCTCCTAACAACTATTAAATGTAAATTAAAAACAAGTTCTGTTAACCCTGATTTTCCCTTAGGTCGTGTTTAATTAAGAGACGCTCGTTAATTAAATATAGCCATCAAATAACCTAGGATATAATCTCTATATTTAATTGAATAACTGCATTACGATTTAGGAAAATAGATTAACCAAGGCAATAAACACACAAGCTTAGGTCATTTAAACCTAGTTATGTTATCCCTAATGATTACAAACTATTAGTCAAACAAATGAATCTCAAATATAAAAATTACAGATTATATTGAAATTCTAGCAAACAATCAAATGATCATTGATACATAAAACCAAAATCCATATACGAAAGATAACATAATCAATTCCTAAAAAGAGAAAGAAACAACAAATACAAAGAAGAAATGCTTAACCAATTTATCGACATCGATGTCCCCTCTAAACCAATGTTGGGATGCTAGCTCTCCATGATTCTCCAAATTGATGGAGCTTTGCCCCCTCTTCTCATCTTCTTCTAAAGTTTCCCTCTTTTCCCAGCCGAAAGCACCAAAACTTTCATCTCTTTTGATCTTTGCACCTCCTTTTGCTTTATACTAAAACCTAGGTTAAAACTAAGTGAGATGGCATTGTGTCATGGGTATGACATGGGCATAGCTTGAGAAGTGTTGCATAGGCATGAGAAGTGTCTCATGCCCATGCAATGCTTATTCGTGAGCTACATTTGTTTCATTACTCCTTTAAAGTTTTCATTATATATCTCATATTTTCTTCACATTTTCTTGTCTTTTCTTACTTTTAAGCTTCTTCTTCTTACTCCATAAAGACAAGCAAGTGTGAATCTTGGAAAAATGGCTCAAATATGGTGCTTTCAACTCACTTTAGCTTCTTTGCTTCCAACTTACACCCAAAACCATATATGAATTAAAGTGAGTATTTTAAGCATTTTCGTATCATTAATCACTAAATGTTATTGAATAAATATAAAATCAATTAAGCATCTATCAATCAGATATCTTAAATATTAAACATCTTTAGTACATTATCTATGTACTTGAACATTGAATAGGTGAACAACTTCCAATCTATCTTTGTAGATCTAATTCCAAAATTAAGTTGCTACCTTTTTATATCTAACAAGAGTTGCTCTTAAATAATTACATTTTTGACAATAGAAAATAAGAATTTTTTAATAAGCAATATGTCTCTCCATAATCCTATTAAAGAGGATAATTATACTCCCACTAACCTTCTTGTAGACATGATAAATTCACAATCATCCAAAACACTCTTTGACTTCATCATAAAAGTGAATCTTTTAATGTCTTGTAGCCTTTTAATTATACATCAAATGTATCCACAAAGGTATTAGTTCCAATTGGATGTACTATCATGAGATTTGAACTTTTCAAATTTCATCTTACTCTCACTACTTATCTTGAGAATCATTTTTCTATAAGGGTACATTGGAACAAATATTTTGTTTAATCGGTTTAGAAGATCCAACCTTTTAGAAATTTGATAACTTTTTATTACTCAATTTATTTTTAAACTTGATGGATAATTTATGCTTTAACCAAGCATTATATCCTTCAATCATTATCTTTGACTCTTTCAAAGAATTAACATATCATATCTAATATGAAATATTGCTAATTGATCTAATTAGAAAGATTGAAGCTAAGTCATTATATTAGACAAGGCTATAGGAAAAATAAAATTGCATTATACAATATCTCATATTGTATGTTCCTCACATAATTTCATACTCTTATGGAATTTTTTTGTGAAGATATTTACTATAGAATCTCAATCCCTATAGATAACTGAAAATTTAAAACTTACTATAATGATCCCATCAAAGTGCTTCAACATTTTCAATGTTTAATTTCTATATATATTTAAACAATTTGAGCTTTTCAAAATTTTAAATCAATATTTAATTTAATACATATG
>JAOQMP010000001.1:24117852-24128408 GCA_027563575.1 Erythroxylum pedicellare
TTGATCATCTAAAATTTTATTTATTTGAAATTTCTTAGGATATATTTTGTATTAAATATAATTTTTCTTTTAACCCGTTTCTTAGAAGTATATCCTAAAATATTGGGATTATATGTTTTATATATAGAAAAAATGGTTCATTACAAATTATATATGTTGGACCCCTAAATTTTTCTAAATTACTTATTATATGTTTAATTATTTATTTATGGTTTGTTTTTTATTTTATTTTATTTTATTTTACTTTATTTTTAGAATTGAGTCATTAATTTAGTAGGCATAAATAGAGATTAGAAATTAGATAGAAAGATTAGAATTATGTTAGATTTAATATGGTGTCTAAGAGAATTAAAGAGTTAGTAGATGGATTAAATGAAAGAAGGGGCAAAATGAGAAAGACAAGGTAAATGAAGGGTAAATTGGGGAAAGACCATTTAAATTAGTCTTGAATTAGAAGAGGAAGAGAGAAGTATCATGAGAAGTCATAGAGAGGAGAAGAAAACGTAGAGAAGAGAAGAGAAGAAGGAAAATCATGGGAAGCTTGAAAGGAAGAAGAAAAAGAAGAGAAAATCAACTTGTTAGAGGTAAGTCTTCATCTTTCTTCTTACAAGGTTCAAAAAGGGATTAAATAGGGACTAGGGTTTGTGTTAGGAATGAAGGAAGAAAGAAGAGAAAGATGAAACTATCTTGATTTTGGATTTCTAAGCTAGGGTTTTGGTTTTCTAGCCTAAATGGACTATGGGCAGGTTAGGTTTAAGTTCAATTTTAGCATTTTGATTTGTGAAGTTTTATGAATTTACATGTGAATATGGATTGAATGAGAAATTTGGTTTGTTATAGAAAACCAAGCAAACCCGATCTAAGAGCAAGAGGAAAGACAATCTTGAGTTGGATCTTCGAGCAAATTAGGTGGGTAATATATTTATAGTTGGTGGGTAATATGGGCAAATTGTTTTGCTTGTATATTATGTGTTAAATTTTTTGTTTTGAATTTTTATGATTGTTGAAAATGCATTATGATTTATGATGTATGGTCAAGTTATGCCATGGAAATGTGTAACAGCATTTTGTATAAAGAAAAAAAGGAGGAAAAAGCATGAGAATATGAAAATGTATGGAAATGAATTGAGCATAAATTTGTTTGTGATTGGGTAAGAGAGGAACTCATTTCATTAGTCACGTGCACGTTGACCTATAGCCTTCTCCCAGCTGCCCACTTAAGGCACAGAAGATCCTGAGAATCGGACTCATTTTGTTCACAGTGTAAACTTTGATTTCTACATTTCGTTCGACAAAACTCTCGAACCACTTGTTATACATTTCATAATTGGTTTGTTAAGTATGATGCACAATTGAGTGTTATGATTTGATGGATAATTACATGATATGTTTTAGGTATTGACATCTTGTTAACTATAAGTTGTGAGTTTGAATTGTTGAATATTGAATTGCTAGATATATATGTACATATGCTTGAATATGTGGCTTGTTACCGATGGCTATAGATGTATAAGCCACTGAGCTTCGTAGCTTACCCCATCATTTTCACTCCTCAGGTGTAGAATAAGAAAGTTAGCAATCCTTGCAAGGCAATTGGACAAACTTTAGATAGTTAGCATTTTCGTAATAAGTTAGTTCGATAACTTTTGAGTAGCTTTAGCACCATATCGAACATAAGCATCCTTATGTATTTTATATAAAGCTAATGATGTAGTGTGGATATGTAACTAAAGCTACATTCAAACACTATTTTGTTTTAGCAATGAGATTGAGTATTGAAGAAGTTCCTTTGTCATGATGATAATGAAATGTGATTGTGTTTGGCTTGTGATTCTCAAAGTTGGTATATTGTAATTTTTTTAAGCTTTCATAAGGGTAAAATATGTGTTCTAAACTTAAAGGAAAAACTATATTGATCTAGGTAGAATTAGCCAAATTTTTCCTCATGAAAGTTGTAGCTTTTCTTTCTAGATTTCTAATGATATAAAGTATGAAAATTTTGGATATCAAAGTTAAAAGATATGATCATTATAAGTTGGTGATGATGCATAGGATGTATATACAGATCAACTATAGTAAACGAAGTGATATCGCACTAGGAGAGATGAATTTGGAAAGATTATAAGCGAAAGTGGTTTTAAAATGGATGTAGGATTTATTGGAAATGTCTTGGAGAGGGAGATTTCAGTAAAGATCCAAGGAGTACACAGTCAGGCCGTGTAAATTAACACTGACCTGTCTTCCCACAACGAAAGGCCACTAGACCCGAGGAGTACACGATCTGGTCATGTATTTCTACAAGGCCCATGTTTTGATCTTCTAGATGGAAAAATCTCTCTTGAGAGTCTTCAAAGAATTGTAGATCTAGAAGTCCTCTTCAAAACCATCATAAGACGTCCTTAATCCGACATCTATGGTGAAAGTTATTCCAATTATCCCAATATAGGTACAATATGATTAAGGACATAATCATGTTTGACTCTTTTGGCCCATAACTTCATCATCCGACCTCCAAATGAAGTGATTATTAAACCAATAGATTCTAACACATTTTTCTATCTCTGCATAAAAATGGGTAGCCTTTGGTGTTGATTTGAAAAAGATTGATGGAAAGAAAGTGAGGGAATCGATTAGAAGAGCATGACTTGGTTATGAACATAATCTGGCTCTTTAATCTTATCTTGATCTATATTGATCAAATAGGAAACTTTTGGGATGTTATAAGAATGAAGATGAACTGGTGTTGGCAAGGGAGATCCTATAGAAATAACCTTATAGGATAATATGTTCACGTCTTATGATTTTCCTCCAAAAATGGGGTCCAACAACAACAACAGAAGAACATCAAACGGTGGTCGTAGCCATGTAGATGGTAACGACGGCTAGGGTTGTAAAGCGATGCTAAGGTTTTCTAAAGTAGAAGAAGAGGGATTTTTGGACCCATTTCTAAGAATGGGTGTATTTAGAAAGCACGAATAGTGTATTCTAGTTCTAAAATAACCATATTTTACTCTATAAATAAACTAACCTAAGACTTGAATAAGGGTTGATTGGCAATGATATTGCCCTATCCTCGAGCCTAGATATAAGGATAGTAAAGGTGAGGAATAATGTATTCCAAATATAATATAATTTTCAAACATATAAAATAGTTTTAATTTAAATTAATTTTAAAATTAAAATAATAAATTTTTGTTAATGTGATTAGGATTAATAATTAAGTTAGGTCCTAACTTAAATATTTTATATTTTTTTCTATAATTATAACTAATTATATTTCAATGAGGTTTAAATTAATTAATTAGACTCCTTTATAATTAAGAAAAGTGTTTTCTTTAGCCCCTATTTGGTTCCTTTTTTAAGGTTTTTTGTTGTTTTTGCAAAATTAAAAATAAATGCTAAAAATATGTTTGGTTAAACATGTTTTTATTTTTCATTTTTAAAAAAAGGCAACGATTATATGGAAACGTAAAAATCAATTTTTTGTCTATTTTGAAAATAGATTTTTCATTTCACAAAAACAAGTTCCTCTTCGTCTTCTGCATTTTCTATCGTCTTCGATTTCCAGGTTTGTTTTCATATCTACTTATGTGTGTTTTCTAACCTATTGCTTGTTTTGCTATTGTTTTTATTTGTGTTAGAACATAAACTACATGCCCCTCACCTTCTCTTCTAATCATCTTCATCTTCACACAAAAGAAGTGAAAGAAAGATGGTTATGCTACAGTAACATGCACATATTACTGTAGCATGATTTAAAATAAATTGTTAATTCATCAATGCATGTTACTATAGCATGATTTAAAATAAATTGTTAATTCATTAACCACTGATTCCTTTCATGGAAGAGTCCCTTCTTGTGTTTCTCACCAGATAATGCTCAGGGATAGCTTTAGAACTACAAAGTTGTTATGTTCTTCATTGTTGATCCACCCATACTTTTCCACAAATGGGTTAGCCAAATAGTCTATTGGGTACTTAGAAAGACACTCGTTCCATACATAATCCCTCATCACTTTGCGCAAACAACTATTACATTTAAAGGCTACATTGAAGCTTATTATCCAAAATGTATCTCCCTTCTTCAACCTCTTTTAAGTATGGTTAGATCAACCCCTTTTGAGAAAGATAAGGAAAAGAAAGCTCAAAGGATTCTGTTGCTCCAAGAAAAACTGGAATAGAAACTATCAAACCTAACTTTGAAAGAGCTGGGAGTAGATGAACAAAAAGAAAAAACATCTTACATGAAACTTCAAGATTAACCCACCATTTAAAACTTATATTTATTGAAAAATAAATTCTAAGAATGTAGAACAAACATTGTTTTATCATTCAAAGAATTTTCTTTCCTCTGTTATATCATTTACTTATATGTCATTGAAAAGAAGTCAGTTTCCCAATATTACATAACAAGAAGATACTAATATGGAAAAACAATTCAAAACAGTGCGTTAACACGCATAGGCTACATAACTTCCATATGTTTTCCCTCTTTTTCACCACACCAATGCACTTGATGAACAAAACAAGAATCCTAAAGAAGATGATGAAGAAAATAAATTAAAGTCTACACCGAAGCTTATCATCCAAGAGCATTTGAGGAATGATCATGTTTGTTAGCTTTTACATTTCTGTTAAATATATGAATTATGATCAGAGTGGGGTCAAATGTTGGGCCATTGGTTTGACTATCATATATATATTATGCCTTTGCTTAAATTTACACCTTTATGTTTATGCTACAAAATCAAATTTACACCACTATTTTTATTCTATCATTTCCATACACTTGGATGTAGTTTAGCATTTAATATGGTTGTCTGAAGTTTATTTTAAACCATGTTTAGTATTTAATATTTTGAAAAAAAAACTATTGTGCATGTTTAGCGTTTAATACTTTGTAGAAATTGTTATCATTGATATCACTTATATGTGATTACATTTAGTGATGGAAGGTTTGAACAATATGAACGATTCCAATAATTGTGTAGAAATAAATGAAAAAGATGGAGTATGGAATGATATTGTAGAGATGTATTTGATCTCCTTGATGGTTAAAGAAGAGAAGAACTGAAATTGAATGACTACTACCTTTTCTAAATCTAGTTAGAAGAATATTAAGGTTAGGCTTCAATTAAAATTTAATAAGGAGTATACTAATATTCAATTGAAGAATAAATATAATGAATTAAGGGCTAGATTAAAGAATTTCAAGAACTTACTCAAAAAAATAGGAATCGACTACAACTTCTTTACGAGTGAAGTTAATGTTACAAATCAATGTTAGGAAAATTTATTTAAGGTCAAATATGTATTTTTTATTAATATATCATATTATGTAATATTTATTCTTATATTCCTTCTTCATCATTATAAGAGCACAAAATGGCTCACAAATTCAAGAAAAAAGGATGTAAGGAATTTTCCTACTTGTTTCATATTTTTCGAGATATCACTGAAACTGGTATGCATGCACATCCATCAACTAAATCTCCATCGAATAATACATAAGAGGAACATGAAAATGATGTTAATAAAGATTACTTGTATAATGAAAAACAAGATCAAAATATAAGTTCTCCATCTAAGAGAAAGAAATATCCTAAGAATAAGAAGGCAAAGAAGACACATTATAACATTGTAGAAGAGGTCTTACTTATACTTGGTGAACAATCAAAAAGGAAGAATGATTTGCTTGAGAAAAAACTAAGTGAAACACCATCCACTGCAAAAATCAGTTCTCAAAAGTATAACATAACGATGGAATGTCAGAATTCCTTAGATAAATTGGGTGATGACCGTGTGCAATATGGAAAAGCTATAAAGGCTTTACATAATTCTCCACTTTATAAGGATATTTTTATGAATATGACAAGTAGAAAGAATCTAGATTAGATTATGTTGCTTTAGTTATATTTTCATGTTATTGCATATATTCTTATTAATTTGACACTTTTATTTTAAACATTATTCCATAGTGTGAACATTTTAAGTTTATAATTTTTATGAATATTTGACTTAAGTTTATATTTTGTATGAATATTTTATCTACATTTGGTTAAACTTTTTGATTGAATGTTTTATTAATTATTTAATGTTGGCATTGTAAATACATGGATTTTTATCAGATTTTGATGATGAACAGAAGAAGATAATCATTATTTCTCTAGATAGGGGAGAAAACAAATATTTTCATTTACAAAAACAACCATGTTGAACTTCTGCTCTACCAGGCCATGATTGGATATTAGAACTTTTGAATGGGAATCCTACGAGGATTTATGAAAACTTAAAAATGAGAAAGATAATCTTATTGAGCTTATGTGATGATTTTAAGAGTTTTGGAGGCTTAAAGGCAGTAAGTCATTTGAATATGGAGGAGCAAGTAACAATTTTGTTTATGACTATATGGCATAATGAGACAACTAGAGTCAATGCAGAATGATTTCAACATTCGACTTAGACAATTTTGAAGTATTTTCGTAAAGTCTTATAAGCAGTTAATCGTCTTACAGAAAGTCGTTATTACTCCACCATCTTTTACTAATACACCTCCTGAGATTTAACATAATTTAAAAAAAATTTCCATATTTTTAGGTACATTCATATATTTAATTACTAATTTAATTATGTACCTATGATTAATATTTATTTTAATATATTTTTTAATTTTTAGGATAGTATAGGAGCAATAGATGGTACACATATTGATGTACAGATTCTGACCGATGAACAAATATCATACAAAGGCAAAAGAATTAATCCAACCTAAAATATTATATTTTGTTTCTCATTTGATATGCGTTTTACATATGTAATGGCTGGATGGGAAAATGCTGCAAATGACTCAAATTCTTTAGACCTAGTGACAAATCCAATGAATCAATTTCCTATACCTCCATAACGTATTATATTATTTTAGATAAACATAGTAATTATGATTCATTTTTAATATATTTTTGTTAATATTATGTTCTTTATATGTTAGGTAAGTTCTATTTGGAAGATTCACTAATATGCCTGGATTCCTTTCACCATACTAAGGTGAAAGATATCATTTGCTAGATTATAGAGACTGAGGAAGATCTCAAGGTCTACATGAATTATTTAACTACAGGTGTTTTTCATTAAAAAATGTTATTGAAGGAAGTTTTGGCATTCTAAAAGCAGGATTCCTTATACTTAAAAACATATCGAGTTATGATATGAAGAAACAAAAATACATCGTTATTGCTTATTATATTAGAGTATAATTTGATGTATATCTTGGAAGTGAGACAAAATTGCTGGACAAATGTGGAGTGACTATATTATTTATAATTGATTTATGTTTTTTTTTAAATGATAATACTATTATGTTTTCAATTATAACATGATGGGCATCTTTTGTTGATTATAATGACTTAATGTTTTTTCAATTTATAGAATTTTATTATAAACAACTCATGTGTACTTTTTTATTTGCATATAGTTTAATTTTAGCTATAATGATGATTAATTAATCCAAATATATAATGTATTATATTAAAATTATTAACATAAGAGTATAATTACAAAATAGAAACAGGATGATAAAACTAAACATGTTTATTTTAGTTTTTATTACAAATCTCAACCAAATAAGTTTTTTATTTCAGTTTTATATTACAAATCTCAATTAAATATGTTTTTGGTTTTTTAGAAAAAACCAAAAACTACAATAGAAAAATAGTAGTGGAACCAAATAGGCCCTAAACTTTTCATATCACATATGGTTTAGGTTTGTAAGGGCTTTAATATAAACTTTTCAGATTATAAGAATAATTATATTCAAAACTAATTTTAAGGTTTGCAAAATTACAATCTTATTGTAACTTTTTGTGGATTTTCAATTTTAATTAAATCTAATTTGATTTTAGGACTTTAGGTATGCAAATTTTGCAATTTTAATTCTATAATTATTTAATAACAATAAAATTATTTCAATCAAATTATAGCATTAAAGATGACTTTAATACCACTATTGGGAAATCTAAATCTAAACTAGCATGTGGTGAAATAATAATGAAACAACTTTTTTATTTCATGAAAGTTAAGATCACTTAAATTTTATAATATGATTAGCACATAAGATATAGCAAAGCATGAATCAAAATTCACACCTTATTATGAAATTTAATCCTTTTCTTATTGTTTCCAAAATCACATCATCTCAATCACCATAGTTGCACATGTGTCTAACCTCCAATAGTTTCCATATAACATGTTAAGAGAACTCTACAACCATTGTAGAGAGGGTTAGGCAAGAAGTGTTATCTCCCTCAGAGCCTAAACATCTTTATAATAGGTTTTGGACTTTGTACTAATTTGATTAGAATAAAATTATAATTTCAATTAAGCTTTAATTATAATTAAAATTGACAATAATTAAATACCTATTAGACCTGAATCATATTCAAAATCTAATATTGGTTATTCTTTTATTAAATATCTTATATTTAATTATAAAATTTCTCAAACTTTACAATCAATTCCAACTTAATTAAAATACCTTTTCTCTCTTTAAGTTAATCTTTGTATGTAACCCATTAAGTTCCCAAATGTGTTGGCAATAGACATAAATTATAATCCTAAATCATATCTAGGATTGGTTAAATTACTCCTTTAATTCATCTTTAATTATATAACTAGCAAGTTCTATCCATAGATTAAGATTGACGTCTAATAATGCAATAAGACCACACAAATATTTAGGATTATGAAAGGATTTTGATTAGCCTTTTTGTCTATGATTTTTTTTAATAAAATTCAATCCTCATCATGCTTATTTTGATTAGACATAGAGTATAGAATTAAGTTCTATTTTATTCTAGTTTAATCATGTTAGTTCTCTTCTAATAGTTTAATGTAGCGCCCCGCTACTGTAGGTACATACCAGAACATCCAAAGGACATTCCAGTACATAACCTATGATAATGGTGTGTTACGTTCAATCACAAAATTCACTTAACATGGCATCATCATTCCTTATTCTTTTATAAGACAGCACAAGGAAAAGCACCATAATTTAAAACCTAAATTTCTCCTTTCATTTTATAAAACCAAATATTTACATTGACAATTTCCAATATCATCTGAATGTGAACATCATATCATATCCTAATACAAAATACACTACATGAAAGAGGAAGTACACAAAAAGATCTATCTAATCTTCCAATCTTAGTTGACTAACCTTTGAGCCATTTCTTCTTCTTCCCAAAAGTATAAGACTATACTTCTTGTAGCGTCTCTCAATAGCTAAAGTCATCTCTCGATACTGAAAAATCAATGTTGCAATTTTGGTGAGTTTTGCGAACTCAATGAGGTAACCATCATAGATGGTTCACTCAATTCATGCAACACATCACACGTGTAAAATATAATTCACATCTTTGCATTTTGCATAAATTATCACATATCACATTCCCACTTAAGGGTAAGACAATTTTGCATTTCAAACAATCAAACATTCTTATTAAAATGTATATGAAATGCTCATGTGACTCTTTTCCAATTATTACGTTGTTGTGACTGAGTGCCTAAACTGTCTCGTATTCATTGTGGATACCAGGCTCATTTATACTATCCCTTATCTGTTGGAGATACAGGGCTCATTTTACACATTGAGCCTTTGGCTCTTAATCATATTTGGTGCTTTAAGCTTGTTTTCAGTGGCTACTCAGGTCACAACTTTTATTATCTAATCATGAATTCATGTATGGAATGCATCTCTCATAATCAATTAATCATGTCAAGAAGCATTTAGTTCATCACATTCACATACAAGTAATCCAAGTTACTCACAAGTCATTCCTGAAGCTAATGCTTGGAAGTTCGGATAAGGTCTGGATGTTGATGATCTAGTTGCTCCTCTATATCAAGTAATATACACATAGCACAATTTTGCACAATTTCAAAAGTATTCCTTGATGCACATTTATATATATGAAATATGCACAATGCATGTTCATGACATTCCCGGGTATTTTTTTCATTATTCTCGTCACATAACCAATCCTATATCAAAACTCACCTACTTATAATTTGTACTTAGGTTTATACTGTTGGGAAACCAGGTCAGGATCCGATCTCAACCGCAGCGGAATAATCACGAATTTTTTTTCGTGACTTTTGATTTCCCAAAAATCAAGCTCTATTTAATTCTATAAAATGATTAACACAAATCATAATAAAGAAAATTTTAATTCGTACAATTCCGAAGCTTAATCTTTATCTTGTCGTATCCCTCGAACTATTGCTAAAACTGATCCGTCTCAACCACCATAGCCACACAAGCATCTGACCTCGAACGGTATCCACAGAACAGGTTGAGACAACTTTGTAACTTTTACAGAGAGGGTTAAGTAAGAAGTACTAGCTTTATAGAGCTTAAATCTATTTATAATAAACTTTGGACGTTTAAATAATTTAATTGAAATTAAATTTTAATTAGAATTGCAAATAATTCTAATTAAATACCAGTTATGCCCATATAAGATTCAATATCTCATATTGATCCTTATTTATTAAATATC
>JAOQMP010000001.1:24128508-24139590 GCA_027563575.1 Erythroxylum pedicellare
TGCTTAAGTTGTATGTTTTAAGAAAAAAGTAATGGCCCCCTTTATTCTTTAAAACATACTTAATTCTAGATTCATTTAATAGTGCCATTATCGATAGTCAACTACTATCATGTTATGGAACTGATCATTCCTTTGAAGTAAAATATTTTACTTACTCAGGGATAAATCACAACACTATAGTCTATACCATAATCAAGCGACCAATTTGATTATTCAATTGTGAATCAATTATTTTAGATTTTAATAGTATACATGTTTCCGATACATATATATATATGTATATTACTTACAAAAGAATGTCGGTACCTTATGAATAGATATATAATGCTCATACAAATAAAACCAAACTCTTTTTTTATTAATAATAAATATTTTCATTAAAAAAGTAACTAGAAGAAAATTAAGTTGTAAGTAAATACACTTGGCTTTCAGGGCACTATATTTACATAATTCTAACACCTGTGACTTTGAAGTTCTCTAAATTTCTTCCTTCCTTTTGCTCCTGCTTGGTTTTCACCCAGATAATCAAATGCTCTCTCTGTTTCAACCTCTCTGTTGTTCTTCTTGTTCACTTTAGCTAACTTGTTTCTACTTTCTATGCTCTCTTCTCTACCTTCTCTATTCTCTCTATTTTGTTCCCAAATGTGTCTCAGGTGTGTGTAGCATAAGTGTCAAATGTGCAATTTGTAGTCCCTCTCTTTTACCTTCTATTTTTATCATGATATTAAGTTTAGGTTTTCGAGACTAGTGCCATCAATCCTACATATGTAATGTATTAAATTGAGTGAACGAAATAATAGGGCTGGTCACCTAGCCTTCTTGTCCCTATCAGTGGCCTCTCACGTGTATGAGAAGGCCTCATAGGTGTGGCTTAATATGTCACACCTGTGACTTGCCTCTCACTAACATGTGCTTAACGGATTGTATAATTATTCCATAACGTTTAGCGATTAATGAAAAGAAATTACTTAAGATACTCACTTTGACTCATATGTGATTTTAGGCAAATTTCAGAAAAAAGAAGTTAAAGTGAGTCGAGAGCACTACATTTGGGCCATTTTTTGAAGAATTACACTCGCTTGTCTTCATAGAGCATTGGAGCAAGTAAAGACAATAAAATTAAGATAATGAAGCAATATAATCACGACTGTTGTGTATGGAAATTGCACGTTTTGTATAGAAAAACATAAATGCGATGAAGTGAATTTCATGTGAAACAATGGAGCAAAATGATAGTCCAAGGTGTAGTGCAGGAAGCTAAAATGAAGAGCACCACTCACCCCAAAACATAGACATTTGGTAGGAGGGTTTGGTATATGTGTGTGTTAAAAGAAAATTAATGGAAAGGGTGGCGTCGTTTTGAAGAGGAGATTTGTAAGAGAAGAAAAAATAACAACATTCCATGAAGAAAACACCAACAAGAGATGTCTAAGGAGTAGAAGCACAGGAGAAAATGACAACGAAAGTTAGCAGACCAAAACATAACTTCCAAGTAGCAAAAATGCAAATGGACAAGAGAAAACGACGATGCAGGAAGTATAAATAAGAAGGAATATAGTATCTCAAAGCATGAATAAAATGACATGTAGCACAGATGTTGATAGCAAGGAGCAGCAGAATATATAGTATAACAAGGATCCAAAATGCAACAGTAGAGGCAAATCACAGATGTTGGATGGGACTTAAAACACAGTCATTAGGGTAGTAGATGTGGGAAAGGGTTTTTCAATGTTGGTTTTGAGATAGAAAGAATAGTAATGTTGATTTTTTAAGAAAATAGAAAAAATAAGAATAGGGAGGTGTGACACAATGATAGCTCACCCAACCCTAATTTTCACTATAAAATCTTTGTAGCACCCCCTTACCTTAGGGTACAGACTGAAACACCCTTAGGACCTTCTAGTACATATCCTAGGATAATGGTGCGCTATGATCAATCACTAAATTCACTTAACATGGCTTCATATATGTTATTCTCTTATGAACATCATTTGGAAATTCACAATATTTTAAAAACCAACTTTTTCCTCACTTCATTTTGTAATTATCGAAGGTCTACAATATGTCTTTCAACATATCCTATATGTACATCATCGTAGCCTAATACAAAAGTACTATATGAAATAGGAAATATACAAAAATTTATCTACTTTGTCCACAACTCAGTTGAATGACCTTTGAGCCATGACTTCTTTTCCCAATTCACAGGTCTATACTACTTGTAGCACCTCTCAATAGCTGGAGTTCTCTCTCTATCCTGAAAAGTCAACGTTCCAATTTTAGTGAGTTTTGCGAACTCAATAAGGTACCCATCATTGATGGTTCACTCAATTCATGAATCACATCAACACATATAACATATATTTCACATCTTTCCTTTTTTTTTTCATAATCAAACACATATCACATTTTCACTTAAAAGCAAACCAATTTAGCATTTCAAACAATCAACATACTCATTAAATGCATATGAAATGCTCATGTGACTCATTTCTAATTATTATATTATTGTGACCGAGTGCCTAAACTGTCTCATATCCATTGTGGATATAGGGCTCATTGATAACTATCCCTTATCCGTTGGGGATACAGGACTCATTTAACATAGTGAGCCTTTAGCTCTTAATCACTTTCTGAGCTCGAGGCTCTTTTTCACAATCTGAAATGAAATGCATCTGTCATAATAAATCATATCATGAACATTTAGTTCGTCATATTCACATTCAAGTAGCACTTCAATATCTCATTCAAATATCATATTAATCGGACCTTTATTGTCCGAAATCGAAGAACCAAAACATATTCATTCATCCATTCAAACATAATATAAAACAAAATATTTAATTGAGTGAGACTGTCTAGGTTACTGACACATTACTCCTGAAGCTAATTCCTGGAAGTTCCAGCAACGTCTGGAGGTTGACGTTCCAGTTGCTCCTTTATAACAAATAATATACATATATATCACAATTTGCACAGTTAAAAGTGTTTAACAATGCACATGTATGTAATGAAATATATACAACGCATGTTCATGACAATCTTGGGTATTTATCCATTATTTTCTTCACAAAATCAATCCCATAACAAAACTCACCTAAGTATAATTTATACTTAGGTTTATACCTCAATAAACTATTGAAAACACAATTCATAACTCATTTTATCATTTTCATATTTTTTTTCAAAAATGAATTTTGGGTCTACTGTTCTTGATCATTTAGACAATGAAACCAAATTGATACTCTCTTCTAGAAGAGTGTTTCCCTATGTCTTATGTTTCTAATGACATAAAAATCATTCAATTTGGTTTAATATTTTGAAAGATATACCTCCAACATTTTCGGACATTTCCTGTACTGAAATAGTATACTTTGAACAACTTCTATCCAGAATTTGAACATATTAGAGACTGAATTACAATTCAACTTCTTCAGATAATTTGTAAGCCTATTTCTTTAGTTTACTATAGATTAAGATATAACCAAAATACCTAAGCATGTTCAGTGAAATCATACTAGCTCATACTATTCCAACATATTCTCTCACTTTCCTTCAATTAAACTTTTTCAAATCAATTTATAATGCTACTAATTTTTATGGAGAGATAGAAATATGTGTTAGGAATCTATTGGTTCAAGAATCACTTCATTTGGAAGTCAGATGGTGAAGTTATGACCAAAAGAATCAAACATGATTTTGTCCTCAATCATACTAAACGTATTTCGGGACAATTCACATAACTTTCACTCGAGATATTGGATTAAAGTAATTCTTAGATAGTTTATACTTCTAGATCTACAGCTTTTATGAAGACCTAGAAGTAAGATTTTTCCATTTAGAGGGCTAAAAATGCAAATTTTCGAATGTGTACAATGTATGTTCATTACATACATGTCTGCCTAACGGCCATACATTGGTCTGAGGACCATTCCAGACCCGAGAAGGTTAGTTTAATGGACCTAATGTCCATTTAACAAATATAGACTGGTCTGGGGGCCTTTTTAGACCCGAGAAAGTCCGTTTAACAGACTTAATGTCCATCTAACGAACATGTGTGACACCCAAACCCCTCTAAAACCTTTCCAAGGGTTCCTACATTCATTCTAACCTCACATTCACTCATAATCTTCCCAAATTCAACTCTTCTAATGCAAAATCACTTCATATCGATTTGGATACTAAGTACTTTTTGTTTAACTCTTAAATCTCAACTAAAATGATTCATCACATTCAACTACATCTCATCATTCAAAATTTCTATCATTTTTCCATAACATATCTTATTCCTAAGTATCAAGCACTTCATATTCAAAATTCATCATTTCTAGTTGATGAATACTTCATGTATACCTCAATTTTAGCTCAACATTATCCATATCCAATTCATATTCCCTATTTGTTCATAAACACCCAAAATAGAACACAAAAATATACATTTATCCACAATTTTGCTGCATCCAGTTCTTATTTTCATATCAAAATTTGAGACTATTAAAGGTAGATTTTAAATTCGATGTCTTCATAAGAAAGGTATCCATAAGTCTTTATTTTAATCCAAATAAAGAATTAACTCATTTGGATAACTACATAACAAGTTATGGCTAAAACATTACAAATGTTACCTTGGAGACTCGAACTTCCACCCGAAGTTGCTAACTCACACCCTTTATACGGCAGTCTCACTTAGAACCGTTAAAGCAAGACTCAGCCTTTCCCCACCATCGAAGTGTTTACCTTGCACACACTCGAAGAAACAACACAGAAGCAACAAAGAATATAGGTAATACGAAAATGCACAGAGATACGGCCAAAAGACCAACTTTATATTACTTTCCCTCAAAAGAATACAAAGAATGCTCTCTCTGATTTCTCACCCTTTGAGAATGAATCCCCTCCTATGAGAAGAGAAAAGATCGAATGAGCTATATATAATCATCCTATCTTGGAGTTACAGATTCCCACTAAATCTGTACTATCTAAGATCACGTCTATCTCTATCAGATAAGATTACATGAACCAATTGGATGACACCCCATCCAAATAGGACTCTAACTGATAAGATATAATCTAACCAAATAACATAAGATAAAGTCTACATTTATCTAGAACACTAACATCCTTATCCTCAAAGATCTCCACTATCTTCAGATGTTGAGTTTCACTACAACTCTGACTCTCAGTCATCGCCACATCATCCAAGATCTCCTCGTGATCTCTATCTGTTGATGATGCAATGTGATCTTGCCAAAGCCCACTAGCACACTGGCCTGATCTAATGCTTCCCACAACAAGTCCGCTAGTTGTGGTCCATCCATCCGAGCATAGCCAAGTCCTTATCCTGGGTCGAGTCAATTTCCCCAAGGTCTGATGCTCTACCAAAATTCGCACCAAGTCTGATCCTACTCACCCATGTTTGCCTTAGTGAAAGCTATCCGCACATAAGTCCATCAATGCATGTCCATGGATAAGCCCATCTTCCATGATCAAGCTCCCTCATGGTGCGGTCTCGTCGCTCCATGACTAAGTCACAAGTTACAATCCGAGTTAGTATAAAACCTCGCCCATTTACATACCTTCGTCCTACCTCGTCGAAGTTAAGTGTTTGTGCGCCTCATCGTTCTTGCATGCCTTCGTGCATCCTCGCGACTCTCATACACCTTTGCGCCTTCTCGAGCATTCTTGGGTCTCGCATGACTTAGTTTTCTAACTCCGCGAGGCCTCACATCCGAATCTCACGTCTCATCGAAGATTTCCACCAATATGCACCTACGCGTGCCAACGCGTATCAAATCTCACCTACTCTCGAGATCTTCGTCAATACTTCCCGCATCACTCGCCTACTTAGCAAGTTCTTCAGGTTTTGCTCGCCAACTCGTAAGACTTTGCCTTGTTCCTAGTCAACATGCCTTCCTCATGCCAACTTACGTGCCAAGCATTAGCCAAGGCTCACCAACGCTCGCACAATCTCGCAGACTGAACTTAGGGGTCTAACAAACCACCCCTGTTAGAAGAATTCGACGCCTTTGTTGAAATAATCTGTGGGCACTCCTCCACAAGCAATTCCCTCGAAGAATCCTTAGTTAGCTTTTGAAGACGGTATCCAATCTTCATATTGATTGGTATTTGACCCACATACTGCTTTCACACTACATTGGGGTTGTTTTTGCTTCCACTTGGACTTGCCTCCTCAAGGCTCACCGCCCCCGCCAAAGACATGTTGAGAAGAGCTCGATCTGCTGATCTTTCCTCATCACCTTGATCCTTGGCAATCTTGGCAACTATTTGCTCCTTACCCATCTTTTGTTTCGGGTTTCTTTGTGTATGGTTCAGCTCCTTTCCAACGATCCTAGTCGACATATGTGCTACCAGTGTCGTAGTTTCTTTTTGCTCACCACTCACAAAACTTTGCCTTGTTCCTCATCAACACGCCTTCCTCATGCCAACTTAGGTGCCAACCATTGGCTAAGGGTGGCCAACACTCGCACGATCCCGCAGACTGAACCAGTGGAAATTTTTTTGCTAACATTTTCCAGATATTAGAACTTTCAACATTTTACATCTAACTCATCTTATAACTAGATTATCTCTTCAATTTCATTTCCTCATCATTCTCTACCCAATTCAACTCAATAAATCAATCACAACCAAATCATGATCTATATTTGATCATTAACCAAAAGCAGAGCATATATATATTTACCCATTCATAAACAATTTTCTACACTCATCCAAACACCACTTTGATTATCATTCCAATTCAAAACATCTCTATAACATTACATGCATTATTACTCATCCTAAATATCCTAAAAACAAGAGATATACATAAAATTTTCATCATCCACGATACATACATAAACATTGCATAGCTAAGTCATCAAATCTCAATTTACTCATGATTCTAGCTTAATTTAACCATACCCATGACATTTAAAGCATCAGTTACTTGGTTTAGCTTCAATTCTTCAAAACAACATTTAGGCCTAGCTCCCAAGCAACACACAATCATCATCTTGAAGGAGGTAAAGGTAGGTTTTTCTTGTGGAAAATTGAAGAAACAATAAGATGAAAGTAGTAATTGAAAGATGGAAGCAAGGTTCAACGTGGGTGAGGTGAGAAGAAAATGTCGTAGATAAAGAAGATGAGTAAATAAAATTACAAGAGATGAGAGTAAGTGAATAAGGTGAAAGATAATTAAAATGAAATGGCCTTTAATTTTGGAATAATTTCGTGGGTTTTGGCATAAGGTGTGTCAAGTGACCACATGTCCCCTTTTATGGGTCTCTCCTAGGTCTTTTATTTAACTAGTCCAAAAATTACCTAGATGAGACTTTATGTTTGAAATAGAGGCTATGTGTGCCTAATGTGGATGACCTCAGGAAGGAAATACTTGAGGAAGCTCATACGGCCAACTGTGTTATGCATCCTAGTACTACCAAGATGTATAACAGGCTGAAGTAGCATTTTTGGGGGCCCGGAAAGAAGAAGCAAGTGGTAGAGTATGTATCTAGGTTTATGACATGCCAACAAGTTAAAAGTGAGCACCAGGCTCCGGTAGGGAAGCTACATTCGTTGCCCATTCCAGAGTGGAAATGGGAACGGATCACTATGGACTTCATTATGGGATTGCCTCAGAGTCCGAGGCAGAATGATGCAATATGGGTCATAGTGGATCAGTTGACTAAGTCGGCCCACTTCTTAACAGTGAGAGAGAACGAAATTTCTTCTAAAGAGGGGAGAGTTGTAACATCCCATAGCCCATGTTAAGGTTAGAATAGAATATGTGAGAGATGATTGAGATATTAGAAAATGCAATTCTTGTTCATGCATAATGTGACATACGCATACAAGTGAATAGTGAAATGTTGCACATTAAAATGACTGTACATGTATTCATCGACATTTCGGGTATAATTGTTTATAAATGTGATTGCTATTGAGAATTGTGGTTTGTTTGTATTGAAAATTGATTTGGAGAGTGTAATTGTTAATTTAGAATTTTTGAAGAATTTTAAGAAAATTTTTGAATTAACAATTACACTCTCCAAATCAATTTTCAATACAAATAAAGCACGATTCTCAATAACAATTACATTTATAAAAAATTATATCCGCAATGTCAATGAATGCATGTATAGTCATTTTAATGTGCAACATTTCACTATTCATTTGTATGCTTAGGTCATATTATGCATGAATAAGATTTGCATTTTCTAATATCTCAATCATCTCTCATATATTCTATTTTAGCCTCAACATGGGTAACATGATGTTACAATCTTCATTTTTGTAACGACAAATGGGGAATGAAAGAATAGGTGAGTTTTGGCCAAGAGAAAAGAGCAGAAGATATTTTTGGTTGTGCTGAATCATAAGGGACCTTAGGGAGCTTCGGGAGAGCATGAAGAGGGAGGTAAGCTCTCCACCATAAGAAGACTTATAGAAAGGTAGCTTCTTGATGCCAGTTCGGAGGTGATATCGATATAGACAACCTAGTTAAACATTCTTTCCTTATATTTATTGTATCTTTCTCTCTTTGGAAATTGAGTATGTTATCCGATATGTATGGATTTGGATGTTGTGAAAAGATGATTTTAATGTGTTCATTGGATCATTTATTTACAAACCTATTGCTAGAATTTTGATATAATCTGTAATTTTTATATTTGGAATTCATGTGTACAGATTAATGATTTGTAATCATTAGGGATAACATAACCCAAGTTAAATGATTCATTGTATCTAGTTGTTGCCTTGATTAATCGGTTTTGCTAATTTGTAATGTTATTACCTAATTGAATTTATAGAATGTATTCTAGGTTATTTAGTGGTTAGGTTTAATTAACGATTATATCTTGATTAAACATAACTTAAGGGAAAACTTGGGTCAATAGATTAACATATGATTAATGATTTCTATGAGAAGTTTGACAACCACAAAACGTTGAAATATGTTTAATTAGGGTCTAGGATGAGATAGAACCAAAGAACTGGATTCCTAAAGAATTCACCACTTTCATCACTTTACATATTTTCTTTAATTTGTTTTTTACTTTAGTTTCATTTTTCTCTTATTTCAAACCAATCAAACCCCTTAATCTTAAATTCTAATTATTTTCATTTTAGCAATTTCACACACACTCTCTATGGGATTGACCTAGACTCACCACTGTTATAGTACTAGTCTAGTTTATTTTGAGTAGTGTTATGATGCACTGACACTCACAGATCTATGAGAAGCATGTTGTTGGTGAATGTGAAGTTAACAACTAGCTGGATAAAGAAGCGTGGCAACTGGCAAGATGAAGAAGTATGTAGCTGGTGAGATGCAAAAGTATGCGGTTTACCTATTATGAGAAGCATAGAAGCTGCTGGCTGTCACCGAAGGTGCATAGGAGCTACTGGTTGTCGTAGGCATTGATTGTTGCATGGGAAGCTCACTGTGAGAAGCATGGCATGGGCTGTAGTGAGTGTGACATGAAATTAATATGCTAACCATGCAATTAACGTGTGTGACCATGCAATTAACATGTCACACCCATTTTCATGCACAATTCTTCTTTTTTTTACTACATTCACAAATTCTCCATTTAACATTTAAGCAATATTCACCCCATTTTCACTCAAACCATATCAAATTTGGATTAAAAACAAGAATTTGTAACCTAAAATCAAGATATGAATGAAACTAAAAGCAATAGAAACTAGACATAACAATTCCTCCACACTTAAAACTATGCTTGTACTTCAGCAAAATAAACAACACTAAAACAAACATTGAAAACAACAATTTTCCAAAATAATAGTCAAAGATATTGACAATCATTTCATTAAACACAACCTAAGAACTTGAAACTCATAATACTACATGAGCAAGCTATTCTTCACATAGTTAGCCAGAATCAACAAGTACTTTAATTCAAAAAACCATTAACAAGTGTGATAGATACTCACTCCACTCTCCATCCTCTCAAGCATTCAAAGGTAGGGTGTATTCAACATCGTTCATTTCCTGTAAGGTATCTACGATAAGCTTGCTTACTAATGTAATCTCCACCACTCATATCAAATACAAACATCAATCTGAAGGTCTTTAGTTTGATTATAATGGGGCCGACATAAGGGTAGGAAAAAGAAAAATCATAGTCTAAAACCACAAGCATTTAAAGTAATATAACAATGAAGTGTAAAATACAAAATTCCTTCCTTTCAAATTAACAAGATTAGCATTCCCTTCTTTATTGTCTCCACTTTCTTTTCATTTTTTGATTATCTTCTCTTCCTTCCTTTTCTTTTCTATTTTTTATCTTCTTTCCCTTTCTTCTTCCTCTCTTTCTTCTTTTCTCTTTTTCTTTCTTTTTGATTTTTTACTATATTTATTTATTTATAAAAAGATCAAGTTTAGAAGAGAAAAATGTAGAGGAAAGATACAAATTATTACAACCCTACCCATTCTAAACTCAAAAGCCAATTATATGCTATGATTTTGCCACACTTGTTCAAGCAATTATTCCCTAAACCCAATTGCACACATTCAAATGCTCAACTTTTCTTATGTTAAATACAATGAAGAGGATAAATAATTAAGTTCAAGGCTCATATTTTGGGTTTAAAGAAAGAAAAGGTTTCAGGTTAAGCTCAAAGGGGGTTCACTAAAGATAAACTCATGGTGGCTTTTTCAGCGGAAGTGGTAAATCTTAATTGCCTTCATCATTTCAATGTTTGCATAAGATTATGTTATCTCAGCTATTATAAGCAAGCAAGTTCAGAGTTCCTCAATCATGAAAGAACATTTTCAACAAAGAATAATTGAATTTTGTGTTTAATAGTTCAAAAAGGCTCAAATCCTTTTAATCGAAATCTAGGTTAGCTTGTCTAGTTATACAAGTATACTCATTCACTCATATTATCTATTTCTAATCCCGATCGAGTTTACATTATTACCATGCATCTCTAACTATTAAATGGGAAAACGAATACACAAAACACATAATTTATTAGGCCCTGAAATTTTTCTTAGAAGATTTGAAGTAGTAAATGAGAAGTGTGGATAGATTCATGTTTTGCTTTAGTGTTTTG
>JAOQMP010000001.1:24159764-24169790 GCA_027563575.1 Erythroxylum pedicellare
TTGATTAAATATACTTGATTGAATATTTTATTAATTATTTAATGTTGACATTGTAGATACATGGATTTCTTATCAGAATTCGAATCAGATTCTAATGATGAACTGAAAAAGGTAATCATTATTTCTATAGCTGCAGGAGAGGACAAATATTTTCATTTACAAAAGCAACCATGTAGAACTTCTGTTCTACCAGGTCATGATTGGATATTAGAACTTTTGAATGAAAATCCTACAAAGATTTATGAAAACTTAAGAATGAGAAAGACAATCTTCTTGAGCTTATGTGATGAGTTGAGGAGTTTAAGAGGTTTAAAGGTAACAAATCATTTGACTGTAGAGGAACAAGTAGTAATTTTCTTGATGACTGTAGAGCATAGTGAGACAACTAGAGTTAATGCAGAATGCTTTCAATATTCGACCTTGACAATTTTGAAGCACTTTCGAAAAGTCTTATATGTAGTTAATCGACTTGCATAAAGAGTCATTACTCCACCATCTTTTACTAATACACCTCCTAACATTCAACATAATTCAAAATTCTTTCCATATTTTCAGATTCATTCATATATTTAATTATTATTTTAATTATGTCCCTATGATTAAATTTTATTTTAATTTTTTAATTTTTAGGATTGTATAGGACCAATAGATAGTACACATATTGATGCACATGTTCCGACCGATGAACAAATACCATATAGGGGCAAAAGAATTAATCCAACCAAAAATATTATGTGTTGTTACTCATTTGACATCTGTTTTACATATGTAATGGCGAGATGGGAAGGTATTGCAAATGACTCTCAAGTTCCTTTAGAAATAGTGACAAATCCAATGAATCAATTTCCTATGCCTCCATAAGGTATTATATTATTTTAAATAAACATAGTAATTATGATTCATTTTTAATATCTTTTTGTTAATATTTTGTTCTTTCTATGTTAGATAAGTACTATTTGGTTGACTCAGGTTACACTATTATGCCTGGATTTTTTTCACCATATCAAGGTGAAAGATATCATTTGTGAGATTATACAGGCAGAGGAAGACCTCAAGGTTCACATGAATTGTTTAACTACATGCATTCTTCATTGACAAATGTTATTGAAAGATGTTTTGGCATTCTAAAAGCAAGATTCCCTATACTTAAAAACATATCGGGTTATGATATGAAGAAACAAAAATACATCATTATTACTTGTTATGTTACAACTATAATAGAATATATAGACAAAACGATGAATTATTTGAAAGTTGTGCTGAAAATGAATAACAAATTAGGAAAAGTAAAAATAAAGATGCAAGTTCTCAAGTGGAATATAATATCACTCTAACATAACTTTAAGGTATGTCTTATAAACGAGATGAAATTGTTAGACAAATGTGGAGTGATTATATTATTTCTAATTGATTTATGTTTTTTTAAATAATAGTACTATTATGTTTTCAAAAATTATAATATGATAGACATATTTTATTAATTAAAATGACAATACAATTTCTAATTTATGTAATTTTATTAAATACAATTAATGTGCAATTTTTTAATAATATTTGATTTGCATATATTTAATTTTAGCTATAATAATAATTAATTAATTTAAAAATATAATGTATTATATTATAATTATTGCATATGAGTACAATTACAAAAAAGTATATGAATATGGTAATAAAATTAAACATATTTTTGTTTTCAATTTTTTAGTACAAATCTTTGTTTTTAGTTTGTATATTACAAATCTCAACTAAACAAATATTCGTTTTTTTAAGAAAAAAACATAAACAAAAATGAGCAAACTGAAGCCAAAAAATAAAAAACTAAAAACCAAAAACAACAAAAAAAAAACAGAAGTTGAATGAAACAGCCCCTTAATTAACGTAATTCTGTTAAGAAAGCATAACAACCTTCCGCTGTACTCATCTGCCAACGTACATTCACACTCATCATTTCTAGGGTAAAATGAGCCCAAGAAGACCAGAGAGGATGAAGTTACTCAGGTAACTTCATGCAATTTGAACCAGTTATTCAGGTATCTCAAGCAATGACAAGCTTTATTTTGAAAATGTCAAAGCCTCGGAATTGGCTTAAACCATAAGCTAGGAGGCGTGCAATTTCTTGAAAATGGGATACGGGAATCCTAAATGTCTTAGTCACAAAGGATTCCTGATGTCACCATTCCTAGAACCCCACTATTCAGTTCCTTCTCTACGCGTTTGAAAGAGTCCACTCATTGGCATCCTTTACCAAAGATCGTGAATCCACTTGATGCACTGTTACGAACAGAACCACGAGCAGCAACAAGAAACAAAAGTATGCAACAGAACACAATTGGCTAATAGAGGTATTTGCTACTAAGATGAAAGCAAACATCCAGATAACCCTTATCATCATCCAAATCTAACTATCAGGTATCACAATCCAGCCATAGGTTCAGTTTTTGTGCCTCCATATACAACAGTCAAATGCTTTACACCTCCATCAGATTTGTCTCACCTCTGTACGAACAAGTGTCACAGAGATGAGAATAATACTACTTCACAACTTCAAACTTTGAACGGAGATTCGATATCATAACAGGACACCCCCCGTTCTCATCATATTCAGTAAAGTCTCCACCAGATAAGTCGATGTTTTCATATTTAGTTCCTGCAAGCTGAACATCATAGGGCTAAATTTCAAAACAAAAATTAACAGTTGCAACACAACTAATTGGGACTCGAAACTCCCACAAGTGGACAATAATTGGCTACAAAAAGGAGAGCTTAAAAGTAACTAAAAACAGTAAAAAAGAAGTTTATTCAGCGGTGGAGTATTCAACTAATAGACATACTGATAAACTGCAGACAAGCATCTTAAAGATGTTAAATCATCTAGAGCCATAAAATTTACAACAAACAATATAACCTGTTCTAAAGAACTAAGTTTTTCCAAAGTAAAAATGTGATAAATTTTACGATAAATTACAAAACAAATCTCAAAACTTATTTCAATTTTTTAATACTAACCTAAAATTTAAAAAATGACGCTAAAATATTCAAGCTGTCAATTAGGTAACCTTCAAGTTAATGGCATCACGTAGATTTTTAACCCACGTGTAAAATATTTTCCAACTAATTAATATTTGTTAATGAATTGATTCTTCTTCTTCTTGTGAATAGGTGATGGCAAAAGCAAAACTGGTTTTAGATCTGAGTTATGAGCTTCAAAGAACGGATTGTAAGTTATTTTCAAGTTTTGTTGTAAATCCTTATAATTGTTTCCTCTGTTTCCTGCACTTGATGGGCTCTTAAAAAGAACTAAAAGCATTTGCAATGTGCAAGTGCCCGTTGGTATCGTATCTGCTTTTAACAAATCCACGCACATCCTTGGCTGACAGATTCAAAGAGGCAACAACTTTGCAGACTCATGAACTGTGAAGCTTTCACTTGAAGCCAGCGCAGATGCAACCCAAAATGCAAGATTGCCACTAAGAGTCATAATCCAAGTTCTCCTTTGAACAGCTTAAATGGGTATCTGGCTGGTTATTTGTCACAGAGAATCTTGATACCTCACAAAATCCTTGTGGAAACCTTGGACCCCACCAAGATTGATGTTTCACGAGATCGAAGAATCTTGATAACTCACAAAATCCTTGAGGAAACGTTGGACTCCCCAAGATTGATGTTTCACAAGATCGAACTGAGGTTGTAGCTGACATAAAGGAACGTATTTTTGAGCTTGAAAAGGAGTACTTGAACATGAAACAGGACCTTCAAAAGCTTGTCAAAACAAAAAGGAGCTGGGAAATATTTGTCGGCCGCAGAGCTCAGCACTCCAACCCAAAAGAATCAGATATTTTAAGATTTAATAAAATAAATATTAATTAGTCGGAAAATTTTTACATGCTGCACATACAAGAATTTTATGTAACATGCCGCGTCAGCACTGTTAGACTATTTTCGCAACAAATTAAAAGTTTAAATATTTTAAGGCCACTTTTTAAATTTTGGGTTTGTATTGCAAAATTGAGATAAATTTGAGATTTTTTTTTAATATATCCTGAATTTTACATAGTAGGTGACTCTAAGATGCTGTCGTGAACCACAAAGTTGAGACACATGATCAGGACTTGCCCGTTTCTTCACCTTGGCATGTTAGGTGAAATCTAATTTCCACAGCTGCAAAAGGGAGAAGAATTTTGAAAAGAAATAACCCTAATTTTTGAGCATACCAGTTGTGTCTATGCTTATAGTGTCATGCAATTTCAGTTGAAAGAATGCCTATATTATTTCAAATGTCCAATTAACAATTTGCAATAATTAAACTTATTTATTTTAATGCCTTATGACATACATGAGAGGGAAGAATTGGGCTTAGGAAGAGAAGCTTACAGATTCAGCTTTCCAGCCAACAGTGAATATGAAACTCTCTGGTTCATATCCCCTGCAGTCAAACATCATCAACGGAGCATATTTTCCTGTATCACTGATTTGTTGTGTCAGAGGTTTTCCTTTGCCTGGGTGCATTGTGATAGTTCCCTCCCGATCGCAAAACTTGCACTGCATATATTATAAAGCCATAAACAAATGAGTGTCCTCTATCAATTAATTTAGAACACTGGTAGCTAACTAAGAGTGGCAACGCACTGTAATCACATCACCACTAACGCAAAACAGCAGTTGGCTTCTACCAACCTACAGTATTAACAAAGATGCTTTGTCCAGAAAAACTGGATTATCTGAATCACTCCAAAGAATTTAATTACTTCATATATGTTAGAGACAATTTAACCCCACAAGTACTGAACACAAAATTGAGTTTTAACCCCACGGGTACTGCACTCAAAATTGAGTCACACAGAGATAAAACAATAAGCTAGAAAATCAAACTGAATCATATACTTTGATCACATAATCAAAAGCATGCAAAGATCCAAATAGCTGCTTTCTCTGAAAGAAATATGAAAGAAATGTGATCAGAAATGGATATCTAAATTCGCAACAACCATGTCAAATTCAAGAGAACATATACTTCTTACGCTACAGAAATCCCAAAATAACAGAAACAGCAGTAATTCGAGCAATCAGATCCACAAGTCCAACTTTTTATTTGTTTCGAGTCTACCTAACAACCAACACTACCAACTAAGTCACTATAATAACCACTGCGTCAAGTGAACTACAGAACACATTTATATTGGCATAAATGCATACATATGAAAGGACAGAAAGGCGCAGATTGTGCAATAGAGATTACCTTCTGAACCAGATTAGTCGTTCCTTTCCCAGCTGAAAGAGGAATAGTCTCATTCAAGGAAACACAGGTTTCCTTCTGGCTCAGCTCTCCACACCTTCCGCATTTCACCTACCATTTCCATCCAAATTAAACCAGAGATAGAAACAAATAAAAAGGCAAATGCCACAGTCATCAGCAGAGTAGTGATAGGGAAAAACCCCAATGATGTGCGCCCAGGGATCTACAAGAAACTGCATTAGAAGCCAAAAGAAAAGCAAATAGAGACAACAACGAAAAGGAAAGAGTTGGTAAATCAGAAGTGAGAGACATAGAAAGACCTTGAAGAGATAGGAGAAGGTAGGATCGTCACAGCCGCCAAAAGGCTGAAGGTTGGTGAGATTCTCGAGGTCGGCGGCGATCATGAGCATGTGGTTCACCATCTTTGCAACGAATCAAAGCTCGCTCTCTCTCTGAAAAAAGTGTAAAGAAAAGAAGTCTGTCCGACTAAAGAAGAGGACTGTCATTCATTCTCTGCCCATTTGCGTCAAACAAATAAAAGCTGTGGTGTCCAGTGCCACAGCCCACAGCCCACAGCCCAGTCCAAATCGTCTGTTAGTGTTTCAAATTTATTGGATTTTATAACACTCTATAATATTTATATTTGGCATTATACAGCCAACACTCAAATTGAGTTATTAAATATCGTCTTTTTGCTATTTCAAACAAAGTTTTGGTCTCGCCCGGTATCACAAAGATTTTTATACCAAATTAAATTAGAAAATATTGGTTATTACACTGAATTTTGAAAAATATTGAGTCAAATTTATAAATTAAAATTTTAAAGAATTAAATTTTGAAATAAAATGTTTTAAAAATTATTTATTATGTCTAATATGTTAATTTAATAAATAACTTTATTGAATCAAAATTTAAAATACTTTTCTAATTTTAATCATGATATAGGTCTAAGTTTTAAGAGGAGACTAATTTTTTATATAATAAAATAGTTTTTATGCTTATTGAACATATTCATCCTTTATACATTATTTTGTTTTTAATTTATTTTTCAAAAATGTTTCTAAATAATTGTTTTTAGTTTTCTAACCCAGGCATGTAGGTTTAATTTATTTTTATAACGTATGAAGTAGTTTTATCTAATATTAATTACTAATTAAAATTAAAATTAATATAACTATATCTTTTAAAAGATTTTTTATAATTAGAGATTAAATTTTAATTATATAAAATTAAGAAAATATTTGATAATTTTAAAGAATTATTCAAAAATAGTATTTTATATTAATCGATACTAATATTGTACAACAACAATACCTAGTAAGAGTCTCACTGAAAAGCGAGGTTTAAAGAAATCTTATAGTACACAGTCTTACCCTTACATAGTGGAGAGACTATTTTCGATAAACTCACATGTAGTGTAAATTAATAATGATATACATAATATAAATAAATACGTATAACTAAAATTATAAAAATATGTAATATAATACATATAGAACATGGTAAGGATTAACAAAATAAGATAAAATAAGTAAATAAATATACAAACTAGGAAAAAGGAGACAAGTACAAGAATAAAATCACACTAATTTTTACAATAAAGTAAACAGACTAGTAAGCAACTACTTAGACTAAATAACTAGCAGAAAAGTACTACTTAATCAAAATATTAGGGCTATATATAAAACTAATGAATTGAAGGAAACAGTTTAGAGGACTTAAAGAGAATGATAAAGACCTCTCTATATAAGATCTTTTATCCGTATCCTAGTACACTAAAGTTTTCTATTGTGAGCCATGTTCTCAGTAAGTTTTAACAAAGTCATATCGTTCTTGATCACTTAACTCAATTCTTTTTAGGCCTTCCTTTTTTTCTTTTACAATCTTTAAGTGTTATTTTCTCGCATCTTCTCATTGGAGTGTCATCGTGTCTCCTTTCAACATGTTTAAACTATATAAGTTTTTGTTTATGTATATTTATCATTAATGTCGGTCACATTTAATTTGTCTCTTACAAAGACAGTCTTGACCTTATTTCTTTTAGTAAAATTACACATTTAACAAAACGTCATCATCTATGCCACCATTAGCTTACGACTATGCACTTGTTTGATAGGTCAACACTCCAGCTCATATAGCATAGCCAACCTAATTGTTAAACGATAGAATTTACCTTTGAGCTTGAGTAATATCTTCTTGTCATATAAAACTCTTGATAAACATCTCTATTTAAGCCATCCTAATCTAATACGATAGACTATATCTTCATTGTTCCCTCCATTGCTTTAAATGATAGACCCTAAGTACTTGAAACTCTCTTTTTGTAGTATAACTTTTGAATCAATCTTTACCTTCACATTAGGATTCACCCTATGGCCTGAGAAGATACACTCTAAGTTTAAAACCCTATGACTCTGATGTATCCTTTCAACGTTCTAGCTTTACATTGACACCCTCTTTTGTCTCATCTACTAAGACAATATCGGCAGCAAACAATATACACCAAGGCACATACCCTTAAATATTATTGGTGAGCTCATCCATCATTAAAGCAAATAGAAAAGGGCTCAATAAGGAGCCTTAGTGTAGCCCAATATCGATAGACATTTTTTTTGCATCTCCTCTTATCGTCCTTACTCTAGTCTCTACCCCTTCATACATATCCCTAATAACCTGTATATAAGAAAAAAGGAACTCCCTTTGCCTTTAAACACCTCCACATTATTTCGTTAGGTACCTTATCATATTCCTTCTGTAAATCAATAAAAACCAAGTGTTGATTAGTTTGTTTCTCCTTCTAATATTCTATTAATCTTTTTAAGAGATGTAAACCTTCCCTCATGGACCTTACTGGCATGAAGCCAAATTGGTTCTCTGAGATAGGAGCCTCCTTTCTCACCCTCTTCTCAATTACCTTCTTCCATAACTTTATGGTGTAACTAAGTAGTTTGATGTCTCTATAATTGTTACAATTTTTAATGTCCCTTTTGTTCAAATATAGAGAAATTAACGGACTTAGTCTCCACTTATCTGACATTTTGGTAGTCTTAAAGATCACATTAAAGAGCTTGGATAGCCAAGTAAAGCCCTCTTTGCCTAGGCTCTTCCACATCTCAATGGGTATCTCATCAAGCGCTACTGCCCTTTCGCTCTTCATCTCCCTCAAAGCTCTTTTAATTTCTTCCTTTGTAATCTGTCTATAATGATTCAGGTTACAAAACCTCTTCGATGTGCTATGATCACTTAAAGAGATGTTGTCCTTTATGCCTTCACTAAAAAGGCTATAGAAGTACCTTTGTTATCTTCACTTGATGCCATTTTTTGCCACGAGCACCCGTCTTTATCTCTTATACAATAAACTTGATCTAAGTCTCTCGTTTTCCTTTCCTTAGTTCTTGCAAATTAAAAATGTCCTTTTCTCCATCTTTAATATCTAACATTTGGTACAATTTCTTGTACACTATGCTTTTATCTATTGAGAATGTCTTCTTTACCTCTTTCTAAGTCATTTCGTACGTTACTTCGTTGACTATTCTCTCCACCATTATGGTGCTATCATATAGTGATTTATAAGCACCCTTCTTAAACTTAACATTTTCTTGTATATCTTCATTCCACCACCAAGGCTCCATCTTACTACCCTTAGGTCCTTTAGAAAGCCCCGATATCTCTTTTGTTGTATTCTTTAAAAGATTTATTACCCTATGTTTACATAGTTTCAATGTGTCCCCTTTTAGATTCCACCATCTAACTCTAGTATACCTCCTAGGACTTCTCTTCTTCCTCCATCCCTTAATTATAAGATCTAAAACTAATAGTATATGATGAGTTAAGAAGTAAGTGTTCGGTACCACCTTAAAATCCTTGCACTAGATAGATTGCTTCGTCTTACGAAGAGGTAGCCAATTTTAGTTTTCATGTTTCTGCTTTTAAAAGTCACTGGGTGCTCCTCATTTTTCATGAAAAAAGAATTGGCTATTATTAACTTAAATTGTACTGTAAGATTCAACATAGCAGTCTCACTATCATTCTTATCCCTATGCTCAAAACCTCTATGAGTCCGCGGATACCCATCTGAGGTTGGCCTTATTTGCCTATTAAAGTCTCCTTATAGAATAACTTTATCGTCCAAGGCAATCTGCTAAACCAACTCATCTAGCTTTTCCCAAAATTGGCATTTAAGTTGTTCATCCAAACTTGCTTGAGGTGCATACACACACACCATATTGAGAACAACATATTTCATCACAATCTTTACAGATATAATCCTATTATTAATCCTTTTTACCACCATTACATGATTTATAAGTTTTTTAACAACCAACATACCTACCCCATTCTATTGTCTTGAGCACCCTGAGTACCAACTTTGAACCTATTAATCTCTTTCACTTTAGCCCTTATGCACTTTGTTTCCTAGATGTATGCTTTATGAATCTTATATTTGTCTAAATTTTCCACTAATTCTAAAGACTTCCTAATAAGGGTCTCTATGTTCTAGGAACTTATTTGTAACATGTCAACATCTTCTTTACTTTTAGACCTAACACTCACTGAAGGACTTGTCCTTACCCTATCATCGGTAGTTAAAGCCACCACTCATATCTTAATACCCAACACAAGCTAAAGAAGACACTGAAATAACATAAGACAGGAAACTAGGATTAAAAATAAATTCCAAAGTAGGGCACCCAAAAAAAAGAAACCTAAAAACCTCAAACTAAAGGTGCTTGCACAATTTAGAGGATGGTTGTAATAGCCAGTTTCCAAACCTACAAAGGGATTAGAGT